>OY292516.1:15605583-15671804 GCA_958496365.1 Subacronicta megacephala | reverse complement strand
AATAACAATGGCAAAACCTGTTAAAAATTATTGTATTAGTAATATTTAAATCAACCTTGAAAGTAATTCTTGAAATTTGCCTTGTAAAAATTACAGTAAATTATATCTACCTAAATGGCAAGTCCAATTTGAATGCAGTGCAGATCTGATGCAGCAAACAGAGATAGAATCCAGCAGCGGCCTGCAGCACCCATGACAGCATGGCCTGGCCTTCACTGCGAAGGGGATTCTAGGGCAAAATTGCACCACATTACCATCAGTGTCATTACAAATTAAGGTTGATCATTCACTTATTTATTACATACCTTTCTGTCTTTAGATATGGCCTGTAGGGCTTCAATCTGCTGTTTGAAGCCCACATTCCACAAGTCCTGTTCCACTTTCTTGTCCAATGCATAGTCTAGATCCAAAACAAGTACTTTTTGATACACCTGCAAATGCAATCAGTAAACGAAAAGTTCCAAATATGATAAAGTTTATTATGAAATAAAGTAAATCCAACAGGTAATTTTTCTCAACTTTTCACTTTTATGATTCTTGTTTAAACATACTCAATGAAAAGTGTATGAAAAATAACAAAACATGTTGTGTTGATACAATATTTTTTTTACACAAAAGCTATTTTAGTATCACTTTGACTCTTTCTACTTATACAGCCCAAAGTAATAAGGACATGGTACTTTTATATTTACCTTTAAGAGTTATTAATACCTTTGCTTTCTAAAAGCTTAAAATTATATCCAGGAAAACATAAGTTGTAATGTCATAATTAATAACCTTTTGCAACTGTTGTTGAGTGGCCCAAAGGCCCCGTTCTTGTAGCATAGATGTTCCACTCTTAAATTTTGATATTTTCTGTTTCAGCTCGTCTGCCTCCCTACATAAAAAGTCAACAAGACTATGTGTCATTCAATGACGAAGTAATACATGGTCACAGAAAAATATTCTACAGTCAAACAGGTGATTGAATGTACAGCTGAGGATATAAATTTATTCGGATTAAATTAAAATAATATTTATCAGCGGCCACAGTAGAGAAAATTATAGAATATTTTTTTCGAAATTATTATCTAGGTTACAACAAAATGTATCATTATTCACCTCAACATCTGCACAGCGGCGTTTAGAACCATTCTGATAGAGGCTTAGAGCCTCAGTAATTGTCATAGCATTAGGAAATTATCCAAATTAAAATTACCGAATAATGAAATGAAAAATTCTAAAAACAATCGAGATCCATGCACTGTCAAATTGTCAAGGTGACATTTTGTCGAAAATTTGCCAATGTTGCCATTGTAGCTGTCTGTAGAGATGGGATTATGCCAGAATATTTAGGACAAAAAAAGTGCCCCTGTATAAACTTGCTCTAATTTATTGTATTATTCTGAATTCTGATTAACTCGCTACAAAAAAAAGATCAATACCGACAATAAGTATTATAAGTTATACCTTAGTGTCTGACTCGAGTACCAAAATTGTAACACGCACTTGTCTTGCTTGTCAAATTTGTCAATGTCAGTTTTGTTTTGCTTGTAGGAGGAATACGGAACAACGGAATTAAAATCAAATAATAAAATTGGTTCCTCACTTCTTGGAACACAGAAGTACATTAATCTTAGAATTTCTGAGGTCGTCTCTCGTAGAAGTAAAATGTACGAACCACGCGCAGG
Organism: Subacronicta megacephala; assembly: GCA_958496365.1. Taxonomy (NCBI): domain Eukaryota; kingdom Metazoa; phylum Arthropoda; class Insecta; order Lepidoptera; family Noctuidae; genus Subacronicta; species Subacronicta megacephala. The sequence continues at coordinate 15,670,134 of OY292516.1, read as the reverse complement.
AAATCCTATGTTGAATAAACTCAATATTACGGTATGTTTCATAGTTATTTATATTCCTGCACTTTTTTGAGGCGAGGGATGACTAATACCTTCTATGATTAATTTGTTTCCAGGATGCAAGTGTAGTGTATGGCCACCGAGTATGTCAGACTCGTGAAGTAAAGTGGCTGTGTCTTGACAATATATACCAAAAGTTCTACCGCCCTAATTTCTATGACATCGGCGGCACTTATATCCAGGATGTGGCAGATTACTGGTTCACCTATAAAACAGAGCAAGTTGGTAACACATTCCTTCTGCATTTGTTTATATGTAATCATGGAGTAAGCTCCTTCAGCATAGCTCTGAGCTGCAACAATAAATTTAAGGTCAACAAGAAAACTGACACAGTATACTTACAACAGTACCTCACCGAGTTCCAGTTCAAACAACTCAATGAACTGTCTCATACTTACCTCACTACTTACAATTTTTCAGAACTAGATATAGAATGTTTGAAAAATAGAAAATTGTACATTGCTGCGTCATTTCCATTTGCTGATGCAGAGGGAGTCAGCCTTGAAGTCATTGACAATATTAAGCTCAATCATGACTGTAGTGCCCTCTTTACCGACCCTATTGGGTCTGACTTTGTCATAGAATCTGCTGATGGGGCCAAGTTCCACATCCACAAGGTTATACTGGCTGCCCACAGTGAAGTCTTCAAGGCAAGCTCAAAGGAGAAACTGCTGAGAGCCAGAACAGTTATGTAAAGCTCATTGATGTCAGCGGAGAAGACCCTTAGATACATGTTGGAATATATTTATACAGGAACAGTCAAAGATATAGAAAATACTAACTTTGCCAGTTTACTCATGCTAGCAGATAGATACAACTTAAAAGGTCTATGGGAGCTCTCCGAATATGCTCTTTCGGAACATATAACCCTAGATAATGCATTAGATATCTTAATTGTTGCTGATATGTATGACTCTGATTTTTTGAAGACTGAAGCTATGAAATTTATTAAAGAAAACAAAGAAATACTATCCACAAGTTCTTTTGATGAAATCACTAATGCTGAATTGCTCAAGCAATTATGCACTTACATGTGTACTTAAAAACTTCATGACTAAACAAATGTTTTATGTTATATATGGAGCAACTCCTCTACTCCCATGTTACTATGTTATAATTATATTTCTAATTATGTGGATACTTCATGTGCATTGTTTTTATGTTAAACATAGTCAAGTCATTTGTGATTCCACTTGTATTTGTAATTTCAAGTCATTCTTATTTAACATAAACTTTTATAACATTTTTACATAGTTTGTAAGTGTAAGATTATATTTTGTCTATTAATTATGAGCATAGTTGTTTATAAGTATACTGCTAATAATTTTAAGAGATTGTAACCTGGTTACACTACTTATTTGCAGTCTTTGTCACGAAACTGACAAACTGTTTAATGTTTTGTTTACAAAATTGGGTAATTGTTTGAACATCTAAAAAATAAAATAAAATTATAAACCTACATTAATATAAAATGATTTTTATTATACATCTCGCTGCATGTTCATACATAAAATAAATGAAAAACATATTTTACAGAAAACGTAAAAATAAACTTTATTGAATTTAAAACATAACTGTATTGTTATATGGGAAGTAAAATTAATTGTTTAAATAATAAATATTATCATGTATATTATCATAGTAGACAGATAGCTTGTACCTACAAGTGAAGCGTCGGCGCAGGTCACTTGCTCAGTCCGCAGCAGGGTGGTTTGCCCTATCACGTGCCCTGCGAGCAGCGCACACGTTGGCTAAATAATCATTTTGGAATGTTACTGGAAGTCTTCGTTTCTGCAGCAAACAAACATTTTCTTCTGTTAAAATGTTAGTCCACGATGGTTTTACGTTCGGGTGTATTGCGACAAAGGCTCTTGTTAATTACCGAGTTTCGTGATGCGTATGGGCTATTCACATCGCGATGGGCTCGCTAATAAGCGGCTTAACGCTCAGCTATATATTCTGCAATCGTAAACAAGCTTAGCAGGCAATGCAACAAGGCTTAAGCGTCTCAACGGTCATCGTCACTGGAGCTCAGTACCGGGGATGGTAGCAGCCCAGTGAATGTGAACAGTCCATGTGATAGCGTTGCTCTACGTTATATAGCGACAATGTACGTAACTAGCTAAAGTGGTACTCATTTCAACTTTACTATTTATTGCATCCGTCGCAAGTTCTAGTCGACGCTACGATGGCTCTCATATTCAGTGTTATTTCACAAGATATCTAATTTGGAATTAATAAATCCATTCGTTATGCGGTCAGCGAGAGGATTCGACGTGGTCAACATGCAGGATAAGCAAGAAAAAAGGCCAATAGTTGTCTTATCGTTTATTGATAATTACTGGAACCGGTACACAAGAACGAAATAGAATATATCTCTCATGAAAAAATACGCGTCCATGTAATGATCGCCTACATCCTAATGGTTGTTATCGGATATAAAAATAAAAATACATGAACCCCCTACTATTACTTTCATATTTCAATGCAAGCTACAGTACATATTGCTACGACTCGTCAACTGCATTTACTTACTACAATACTTATGATTTTACAGACGCAAGTCTCAATAAACTAAATGCGTGTCTTCACTTATGTGTGCGATCACTTGAGAGATTGACAACATGAGTGTGCCGTGTAATGAACTGCTGCTCGACTTACAATTGTGTAAATATATCACTAATTGGCCACAGGACAGTAATTATCGTTATATTAATAGTCGGAACAACATCCCACGATAAACAGAAACCCCTTGTATTTTAATAGTTTTAAAAACGCATCTGCCCCTGTTTGTATGTTAACAGCGTTAGCAGACCAACTGTTATTGCAGACGAGTTGAGATTAGTCTACATATAGACATGTTTGTTCACGTATTACTTGATACAGATCAGGCTCCCGTGTACTCACGCGTGATGCACCATGCCGGCGTTGTGCTGGCCCACACATGACACATAGCTAACGACGTAAGCCAAACTTCCGCTAGTAACACTTCAGAGTGAAGCTTATTATAAGCGTGAAAGTTAGATTTAGAAACAGAAGGAACACATAAATTCATTGTGCGAGACAACAGATTGCCATATAAGAACTATCTTAGAAGAAACTTAATTTTATATTAATATCTGAATGCCTTGATCGTTTCGTTGGATTGTTTATGACTTTCTTTTTTTTCGACCCCTAAATACATGGGACCTCAACATACCGGCGAAGTGTGGGTGTACATAATATGTACCTACACCTCTGCCTAACCCTTCAGGGAATACAGGCGTGATGTTTGTTCTTTTGTTTCTGGTTCAAACAGAAGTAATATAAAAAAATATAGTTCTTATATAACTTGGTGGTGCTCGCAACATGAAACTAGATGAGTATATCATAGCGTTACGGAAGGCACCGTGCGTGGAGTGTGCGTTCCGTAGCGCGGTGACGTACGCGATGACGTACGCGGTGACGTAACATCGTATGTAGCCGCGTGTGGGGGCGTGTGGGAGCGTCTGTAGTCTGTATCAGTGTGCGGGAGTGGGCGCTCGGCGGGCGCTCGCGCGCGGCGCGGCCCTAGCGTTTACCGTTGTTATACGAGAGACTCCGCAGCGGCGCCTTGAAGTTAGCCGCCGCCTGCTGTTGGATCTGGTATGCGAGCGGGTGGATCTTGAATCCGTACAATCTGCACAAGTGGACATACACATACATATTTCATTCAATTAAGATATCAGAGTAAAGCGGCGGTAGTCTAATGGGTAGGGCGTTGGACTTGCAATTATGTGGTTGCCAGTTCGAAACCCACCCATTGCACTACCGACGTCAACCGACTCGTAATACAAGCCTCGTATTACAGGCGCAGTATGGGGGGTTAACAAGAATACTAGTAATGTGCAACCCACATTGCTAGTAAACTTAAAAAAAATTGTTATAATTACTGTTTTCTGCACCTGATAAACAAAAAGAAGCATTTGTTTCTTATCTCTGTAGTAATTATGCCAATTATACTTATATACTGCAGATGGAATGCAGATATATGTTTGTTTTAAACAAAACATTTATAGCTACATCATTGTCAGAAGCTAAAAAAATTGTCTACAGTATAAATTATATTTATAATGTCGGGTTTTTCGTATATAGTTAATTGAAGGAAAGATTCGAGAGAAAACCTGGATGCTTGAGAATTTTTCTCGACGGGCGTGTGAAGTTCACCAACCCATAGTAAACCTCTCACTCTGAGAGGAGACTCTTGCCGAGTAGTGGCACAGTGAATGAGTTAATGATGATAGTAATTTGGATCATACCTAGGCACGAACTGCGAGGCGGGCCGCTTGGGTCTGTACTCTGGGTGTACCATGAACACCATGTGCGGGAAACCGGTGCCGAAGTAGGCCCCGTCAGTGTGGTGGTGCCGCGAGGACTTGGGCGTGTACACGTCCATGCAGCGCGGACAGTACAGCTTCACCATCGCCTCGCCGGGCACGTCCGAAAGACCTGACACAAAATATAATCAATATCCTGCCTTGAGTTTACTAGTTATTGAATGACGGCGATAAAGAGTCATTTGAATCTTATCCATCGTGTTCAGAAAGACTTTTAAAAGATACTTTGATCATTAGTACAAATCTCATCCGAAATGAATGACTGTCTAATTAGTCTAGTGGTCCTAAGCGCGACTGCTACGCCAGAGGTCCAGTGTTCGATTCCCAGGTCGAGAAAAGTGTTATTGGGTTTTTCTATGAAATTCTCAGTAGCAGCTCGGAGTCTGGATTTGTGCCCGATGAATGGAAATAGGCATGCCCCCTATTACATGACACCTAAACAAACCGGCGAAGTGTGGGTATACATTTAGTACACCTCACCTAACCCTTCGGGGAATGATTCGGATGATAACATACTATCACGCCTGTTCGCGGAATACAGGCGTGATAGTATGTTATCATCCGAAATTCCAAAAGCGCATCGCATTGACAACTTATAGTTCAACAAATGCTACGTTGAAACCGACTACAAAACTGGTGGGAATGTAGGAATTAATTTGCTTGCAAAGTTGATTACAAAATTCGGCGCACAATACGCATTTATAACAGAACATGGACAATAATATACACGTTATGTATATTGTATAGGTACCTAAAACCTAAAGAATTTGGCAAATGTCGGTGTGTCGCAATTCCGCAGACAAAATTCAATTAGCAGGAAATTTTAGTTACAATGAACTGACAAAGCCATAGTAAATAAAACCTGACAGAAATTTCAAGAACAATAAGATGTAACTAAAAATATACAAAACATTGCCAATTTCTACTGCGATCTTTAGCTATTTTTAACTATTACCAGACAGTAACAATTGTGAACAATATGATTATGTGAATGATATTCTATTAGCATTGATAACTAGAGAACCTGCTGTATAAGATGAGGTAATAAGACCATTATGGCGTGGGCTGTGTGTTATTCATTGTATAGAAAATTACATTGCCCTATACTCCTATAGGTTAAGCATTTAACCAATTAGAAGTACCGATGCTGTAATCTATGTACTATTCACCTATGAGATAGAGATAAACTGCCTTTTGATATGACTTAGCCTGCTTACAGTCAATTCAAACTTGGTGTAATGTTTAATCTGGATTTACCAGGAATGTGGAGAAGAAGTTTTGAGAGATATCTGTATTATAATTTTGATATTCGAAATTATAGATGTATTGATTTTTTTTTGTTACACTATAGAACTCTTAAAAAATTAAATTAATACTTCTGAAAGATATTTATATAACTTACCAAGTGGAAGCATAGGTTGGCATTCACAATAAACACGGGGGCAATGGCCGAAATCACCTGCCTGGAATTTTTCTAACATTTGTCCAATGCCTCTGTGAAAATAGGAATTGTTAATACATAGTACACATCATATTTCCATAGGCTGGTAGTTATATATAATAACAGAGGGTCACATTCAGAAATCTTTTATAAAAGTTCATAAAAGGTCTCTAAATTGATTTTTTTATAGAATTGAGATAACATTGAATGATTTACAAAATGCAATAAAGGAATTAGTAAAATAATAACATATTAATTATGAGCAAAAAAAGATTTGTGGCTTAAAATGAGCAAATTTTTTTATAGGAAAAGAAATAGTACGTAATGTTAATAACATATTCCATCTATTAGAAAAGTGTTTCATAACAAAAGAACTTACCTATTGCCTACCCTACCTGAGATCGAATTTTTCTTTCACAAGAAATTTTCTTTCATTAGAAAATTCAAATCTGTGTGAACTTACCTATTGGTTAAAATATAGCGAGCATGAATCAGTCCATATAGGATCTCGGAGGCCTGCTCCACCAGGTCAGACTGGTTTGGGTTGTCATCAAGGTCATCATCTACAAATAAAACATTTTATCAATTTGAATTACTGTATTTTGTCAAGCCCGATATTATAGACACAATGTAAATTGTTTGATTGAGGTGTATTGTTTTGGTCTAATGAAACTAGTATGTGTGTTAGTGAATTTCGGGTTGGGCTCAGACTTTGATGTCACTATACATGACTGAATATCATTAATATATAATAAATCATAGCATAATTAATGTTTGAAAATTTTTACTGTACTTGGAACTTGTACGGTAATCGTAAATATTTATTTTAACCCATCAAGTGCTATATTGTAGACACAATGCAAAATCTTTTGTTTTGTGCTCATGAGTCCACTACATGTGTCAGTGAATTAATATAAATCATACCAACATAATTGAAAGTCATATAATTTTTAGATGACCACTCTACAAACATACAATCATGCAAATAATTGAACAGCTGGGTCAGAATAAATACTGCTGAGTGTTAATTTGACTAAAACCTTAAATAAATGGAAATGATAAGAAACCTTACACCAAAACATGCAAATACACTCTTTATCTTGTTTGGCACAAATTATGTTCTCATTACTTTTTATTCAGGTTATGTATTTTTAAATAGCTTCTACAGTAGCTAACAAAATATAAATAATATGTAAGAAGTCTGATATCTATTAGACTTATCATTTCATGAAAACCAACAACCATAACAGAAAACAGTCTCATGATTTTCAGTTTGAAAATGGAATTCTAGAAAACAGTCTCACAATGTTCAGTTTGAATAGAACTATAATCCTAGAAAACAGTTTCACGATTTTCAGTATGAAAACGGAATTCTAGAAAACAGTCTCATGATGGTCAGTTTGAATACGGAATCCTATTATGACCAAGTTATATTACTATGATAAAACACAGTAGCAATGAAGTGCCTTCATCAGGAGGCACAGAAGAATACATTTCTTATACTAACCAGGCTCCAGATCCAGGATCATGTCCAAGGCTTGTCTGTAATGTGGCACTTGCTCATTGAGCCCCGTCAAGTTGAATTTATCATTTATGTAATCCTCGTCCACCTAAAAGCAAAATGTTGGATCAATATCTGTCGTGATCCTGATCACCACCATATGTGACAAAATAAAAAGACATACTTACCTCGCAAAAGAACTCGTTTCCCCGAAGACCGCAAAACCATGAAATCCATGATACCTCCTCCGAGCTGCTCATTTTCCTAAAAATAAAAACTATTCTGTAAGCGAAAACCGTTTCCGTTTAGAATTTCGGACGTAAAAAATCCAACGCCTTGGTGTCCACACTGTTACAATTAAATTCTAAGCATTCCATTGTTTTCACCTGATTTTTACGACTTTATAGACGCGCACTGTGAAATTTCGACACGGAATAACAAAATCACTGTATTTAAGTAGAGATACACGCAAAATAAACAGAATTAAATGCAATAAAATGATGACAAACCTCACCTTTTCGTGCCTTGATTAGCCACGCTTGACGGGAGGGAGGGTAACTTGGGATGAGGGAGAGAGAAATTTTGTATGTTGTGTCACCACAGAATATAGACGAGTTCTCTATGGTCGTTTATGTAAACTTCAGTTTTCATATTTTCATTCATTCATCCGCTAACTTTTTTTATTCGTACCTACAGAACTTCATTGGGAGCACTGGTCTTTTGAACACAACTTCATTTTCTCTATACATTATAGATTTTATTTGTATTTTGATAATGTAGATTAAACTATCGCGCTATTGCCACTTACGGAAACCGAAATAAAAGTTTGAGGATCAACTCTTGATATTATGATTATCAATTTTATCCATTACCTACTTACTTATTTTTAACTTCTATCTCTGGACGATATAATTGATTTTAGCAATAGTTTGAGACCCTTTGAAGGAAATTGGAAAAACGCTACTGTATGTCTCAAAAAACCCCTTTGGGATACGTACAAAACTGCGCTCAATAACTAGTTTATTATTTATCGAGCCAACCAAGTATGATAGAAGTCATAAAGAACATTAGAGAGCATTTAACCTGCACTATCAAGCAACCTACGGCACAGAAATTACTGTGAATTATTTTTCCTAAGTTCTGCGGATACCGCGCAAAGCGCGCCGCATTCGAATGTCAAATATATTTTGAGCTTGGAGCGTAGTTACCACCGCCACACTAGCTGATACGGGCTTCCACCCTTAAACTAAGCCCATGTGTATAAGAATAATTCATCTCCATTTCACCACAGAGAATCGGGTAATATGCTTACCTTCGTCCACAATACTATACTCTGATAAATAATAGTATTATCCCTACAGACTAAAGCTCTGGGCTATGGGAATAAGCGCCATAACCACAGTCATTTTTATTATGATACTTGCAGCATGCCTTTGCTTCCACTCACGTCCCAAAATGATTTTACATAACTGAGTATTTATATATTTTTTTTAAAAAGCTCACTAGCAATATTTGTTGTACACACGGCAACAGATCAAGCTATACAAAACCACTTTAGACTGACCTCCCAATGTAAAGGTTTTCCGCACAATTCAAGGCCAGCCTATACAGGTTTTTATAGCTTGGTGTGTAGCCGTGCGTACATTACTAGAAGTACAGACATCGCCTCGTTGCAATTTTATTTTATGTAGATCAGCAGTATTTGCGGTGACTTATAAATATTCGTGTCGCGCGAAATAAACGCGCCGTATCTGCGGCTGGCTCAAACAGGGTCCCATGCGATCACTGCTGTAGCGGTACAAGTGCTGACAGATTAGTTTATTGTTTAAATAGTGCAGGCAGTCAAGTTACACCTACAGAATTGTACATAGCGTGGCGCAACCGTCGTCTCCCCACACCCAAGCAGTAAGGTCACAAGTAGTCAATAAGGTACCGCCTGGTACCAGGCAGTAAAGTATATTTATATAAAAAATGTGACAACCTTCATTCCACAACCACCTTCTCCAACCCCCGCATTGGTGACCCTAACGTGATATAAAAATAAAATATTAATTATAATATTGGTATTTATTCAGCTGGTGATAACAATTAATATATCTAAACAAATACAATGAAAAATACAAAAATCATATTTACAGTTAACACATAGTTCTCTAGCCCGCAATGCCATAAGTTACTTCTATTTTAAGATTTTAAAGATGTGGTTGCACCACCTATATAAAGCATGTATACATTTAAAAAATGTTAATAATTTAAATTGAAAAAATGTTAATAAGCACAACTTACGTACGGACTTGTACACTCGGCTACACATCAAGCTATACAAAACCAGTTTAGACTGCTCTCCGATTGTAAAGGTTTCTGTAAAATTTAAGGCCAGCCTATACTGGATTTGCATAGCTTGATGTGTAGCCGTGCGTACATACATGATTGGAGAACATAACATTTTATGTGTAATTTTATAAAAGTATAAAAAATACATTATATTTTTAATAAAGTACTTGTTTAAGTTGTTAGATTAAAGTCATGAATAATATTAATATTTTTATAATAGGAATAAATATTCAAAATCAGATCTGATTTAAAAGCCAGCATTTTGGCGCGCGATTTCGCGTGTAGCACGGCACACGTCGAGCTATAGAAATCTAGTTTACGCTGGCCTCTTTTTGTATGGAAGCTTATACAATGCGAGATCAGCTTAAAGTGGAATTGTATAGGGTGACCTGTAGCCGTGTGTACATAACAGTAATCGATATCATTTCAAAAACACATTGAAGTTAAGCGGTAGTTACCTACGAATAAATTATTTTAAAAAATCCACGTAGTTTTCTAACTAATTAGAACATGGGACTGGAAGCACTTTTATACTGACTATAAACTGGGTGTCTATGGTGACGTAACATCCCGAACGTGGTATTTGCCGACATTTCCGTTTTGATAATTTAAATTTTACCTAATTCTTTTTTCATCACCATCCGTATTTTTAATATAAAAAAATAAACATTATTAAATATAGATTTTTTGGCGCCCTTATAAATCAGACATAATTATAAAGTGCGCGAGCTTGCGCACGTAACATGCACCATGTACGGAGGGCTACACATCAAGCTATACAAATCCAGATTACGCTGGCCTCTGATTGTATGAGAAGCCTATACGATGCGAGATCAGCTTAAACTGGATTTGTATAGGTTGACCTGTAGCCAAAAACTTGTATGAAGGATATAAGCTAACACCTAAACTTTTAAATCTATACATACATAGTGCAATCATAAAAGCATAGTAATATTTTTCTTACATTATGTCGTTGATTACTATAGGACCTATTTACAATGTTGATCAATACTACTACTGAAGAATCTCAAGTAGGTATGTGGTACTACATAATTGTACTTGTTTCAGGACTTTGTGCTTAAGTGACAGCTTTAATCTTGCATGGAATGGGTGTACCGGAACAGATATTTAGTTAGCTCAACATCTGTGAGATCAATCCAAGCATCAGTCTCCATTACTTTAGGATTTTTTACAATAAAAGCAAACACTCTTTTCTGTAATTCTTCCAGTTTGTATTTCTTAGCTATGATGGCCATTTCAACAGCATTGTTCACATTAATTTGTTCCCCAATCACATGTTGAGTCAGTGTAAATAGTTGTGTCAGCTGGAACTTGTCTGCGATCTCCAGCAACTTCAGGCAGTCTTGTTTCATCACATCTTTTATCGTGCCAGTGTATATGAATTGTAAAAGCAGTTCCATATCATTATCACTAATATCAATAAACATAGAGGTAAGATCAGAATTCTTAAGCATATTTCTCAGCACGGGACTGTGTGCGGCCAAGAGTATCTTGTGTGTTGGAAACTTTTTGTGTGTAGCAGATTCCAAAACAAAGTCTGTTGTCTCCTGCTTTGTCAGAAGGCCACTCAAATCATGTTGAAGTTTAATTGACTTTACAACATTAGAGTTCAGTACAAACTTTGGATTGACAGTTATCTTGATTGGTATGAACAATGTGCATGATTGGTTGTAGCGCTCCAAATTTTTGAAGCAGAATGTTTTGATAAAGAAGTTCTGATTGGGTTTCGTAGACTTAAAATTAAAGCTTGACATGGTGTCTGGCAATAGCAAATGAGGAACATCATCACTTGGTGTAATTTTTTGTGACAGCTGATTTGAATTGGATGTATCAATAGAAAAAGATCCAATTTTCCTATGGCACACAAATAAGTTGAGTAGGTGGTTACCACCATGGCAGACAGACGTTGTGTAGAAGAACCAGAATTCTGGCTCTGTTTCTGTATAAGTACCTCCAATATCATAGTCACTGTTCTGGTGCAGTTTATTCAATGCATCATAGACACACAGCTTAGCTGCATCACTTGTTTGGCACTTGTATACAGCTGATACTTGTCCAAAAGTGCTCTGTAAATAAATACATACTGAAATTGAATAATAAATTTATATAGTGTTCATTCAAATTATAACAAGAGGTTCTGCCCCCATTGTCAGTGAAACAGAATTAGAGCAACACAGAGGTCAATGGTAAAATGTTAATGAAAATAAGTAATATTATAATGGAGACACTCTGATTATTACCTTAGAATGAGCATCATCAATAGACGCTGATGAGGAGTCCATAGTTGAGTCTGAAGCGAATGAATTATATTCACTTTCAAGAAATTAACTTTTTATAAATTATGATCGAACACTGCGTATCTACTTGTCAGCAAATAAAACAAATCAAATATTTGTTATTGAACACAGTAGGTACCTACTTACGTTTCCTACAAGTTACCGCCAGGCACTGTGAGTAAAACCAGAAAACACGGATTACTGAGAAAAGCGATAATGCTGGGATAACATAATTATTAAAATGTTTTGAGTTTTTCTGACTTCAGAGTTCAGACCAGAGAGTATAATATGGTTCAGACAATGTAATGTCATGCATTACTCATCTTTCTTTTTATTTTCGGGAAATAGACAGTGTTGCCGTTTTTTATATTGAAAATCTGCTAGGCTTCGGCTTCAAAAATGTTAAAAACGTGCTAGGTCACATTTTATTATATATGCTAAAAAAATGACTGAATGAAATGAATAACAAATTAAAATAATTGGAGGAAGGGTAATTACATATGTAGTGCTACTTTTAAGTAAATTGACTTATCAAGGTATATAAAAAATAGTGTTTCTAGTTCTAGATCATCAATATCAGCTTCGTCTTGTACTTGTGATGTTGTTGGGCATCTTCATCTTCAGAATCAATTAATTAATCTTTGATCTACGAGTGCACTACTGTATTAATTCTCTCTGCATCACCTCAAGGTTGTCTGGCAGAAAATGCTTAATGGCATTAAGACGACCTTTGTACGTACTAACGGTAGGTACGTACATAAAGAATAAATAAATAAATCAATCCATAGTCATTGTGACTCTTTACTTATCTAACATTGTCGATGGGTCAGTTCAATCATTTGCAACGGAATAATTATCTGAAAGAGGTGTCAATCCTATAACAAAACATGCTATCACTGCTACGTAAAAAATAAAAAAAATGATTAAATATTACGCTAAGGCCTACTTTTTCATCAACAATTTAATAAAATGCTAAATTTAGCATTTAAAATGCCAAAACGGCAACACTGGTAGTACAGCCGCAGACTTCTAAACTAACAATTGTCACTGTCAGTGTGTGTGTGACAAACGTGACAGTGATAGAGTGAGAATATAAAATTTTTATTCAGTTCAGAAATCATTATTATATTCAAATAGAAACAAAAATTATGAGAACGAAATAATCAAGACCACGGTCATAATATACCATCACGCCTGTATTCCTTTGAGGGTTAGGCAGAATTAGGTGGGGTTTCACTATTGTACACCTAAACAGTTGGTCTCATGTAATAGGAAGCGGGCCTATTGCTCAAATCCAGACCCTAAACTTCTACTGAGAATGTCAAAGAAAAACCTAATAATACTTAGCCCGGACGTGGGAAGAACCCAGAAATTATGAGGATCTGATAAAAGTGAACAAAATAAAGATAATAAATAATTTTGATACAGATGAATAATATAATTAACGAATTCATTGAATATCATATTCATTCTATTCATTGAATACCATACATATAATAATCTTGCAATATATACATGTCTATGTTTTTTTATTTTAGTCGTTAGTGTCCCACGGCTGGCTGGCAAAGGTCCCCTCCCCCCCCCCAAATTCCTTCCAGGTACTCTTTTCCTGCGCCTCTACCTTGAACCGCGGTACGCGGTACGCATCCAAATCATCACCACCTCTTTCTGGCCAATCCTATTAGAATTTAAAATTTAAACTTACGTACATTATTATGACAATATCATGTCATGACTGGATTCCAAGAAAAATAAATTAGTTCCTTATTTTACCGCGTAGGTACTGTAGTAATAAAGTGGCAGCACGGTATCTTTCTGTCTTTTTATGTGATTTTCACTTACATACATTTTCATAGCAGGGGCATTCTTGGGCAGTGTTCCTAAGTGATCTTTTTTGGGTCGGGATGTTTAATTTAAAATGGTATTCCGAAAAGTTGGAGAACGAAAGTAGTTTGATCAAATGTCAAATGATTTACTACCGTAAAGAATACCATTTCCAAATTAATTATTCCGTGACGATCAGTGGCACTACAAGATATTTGTAGGTAATTATTACCCTATTCATGTAGTACTTATTTTGAAAGAGTATTTCGGAATAGATAGGTCGGGGTTTGTGGACTCGATTAGATGTAATGTCTTTGTCTAGTAAGAACGCGGCAGATCCCTGCAAATGACAGTAGATACGCGCAATTCTGCACGCATGCGCGGCCCGGGATTCGCTCCAATCTGCCTGGGGGGCCCCTATTTTCAGGGGGAGGTACCCCCTGAAAATAGTGATGTACCCACTCCAGCTTATCTTTTATTATTAATTTTTAATATACATTTTTAAACAAGGTCGGCTAAGTTGTAACATCTACCTAGACACGTTACCGGCAGTTAGGCCAGCAAAGCACCGATACTGAGAACTATTGAAAAATACTTAAATGCATTTGAATCAGCGAAAACCTTATGGGTAATATAACCGATTGCCCAGATATCCAGTCAGGTACATATTTGAAATTACTACAATTCCTTTCTCTTGTTCGATTTCTAAGTTAGGTACTTCAATCATTCGTGAAGCCTCTTAGAAATTCTTGCTTTTAGAAAGTATTTTTGTAACTTTTACGTTCAATAATGCAGTTGTCTCGATAACGAACTGATAGCAGTGATAGCAATACTTACCCAGCCCTACGCTGCACCATTTTCAAGGCCACATCTTTCAGTGGGCTGCAAGCAGCCGGCGTGGCCACACGATGCTAGTCCCGCTATGACAACACCACGCGAACACCGTCCCAACGACACTGTTGAGTTATTACCATTAAAATCGGCGTTAGTCAACAATAATTACAAAGATGAGGACGCGTATTATCCACCGCCGATCAACAACAATCCCTCGAGCTCCAACCTCTTTGATTACACGTTACTGTCGAAAAGGACGCCGGCCTCCAAAAGGTATTTTTGTTTATTTTCTGTGATCAAGGTTGAATATTGGTTCTTTTAAAAATTTTGGGTGTTTTTGTTCAACTAGCATTATAAATAAAATAATAACAATTCTTAAGATGTGTGTAATAAGTAGATATAATCACAAGACAACGAACGGTGGGAGCCGAAACTTATTTTATAAATGCAATGAAGATACGTCTGCCTTTGGTTGTATGGTAAATTAACGGTTTTTTTTAATTTAAACTTTTATTTCGGAGCTTTAACATTAGAAAGCTATTCCCTACACTGTACGTTAAATATTTTTCAATTCCTGGGTACACACGGCTACACATCAAGTTATACAAATCGTGCGTAGGTACAAGCTCCGCTCCGCTGTTATCGCTGCATCATCTCATCAATGTGCTCGTGCTTTTGTTTTTTAAACTCCTCTAAATCTATTTACCTCTAGTATCGTTATATTTCTTTGGGGACGGTTGTTGGTGTTTTTTACCAAGCTTTTTTTAAAGACGGTAAATTGATCGTGTTTTGATAGTGTTATTTCTTTTGTCCCCAGATTACTGTCGCGGACACAACAGCCCGCGCCAACGCCTCTGTTGACGCTGTGCGGCGCGCCGCCCCCCTCTAGGAAACGAGAGGAGCTGACCGCGCTCGCCAACCTCAGGAAGAAGGTGTCTCCTGCTCTGTTACAGCCTGAGAGGTAAGTTCCCTTTAGGAATCTCATCTTACTTCGATTACAAATAAGGCGACCCACGTTGGGTGCCAATTAAAACTTTTTCTTTCATCGCATATATAATCACAACAATTAAGTAGCCTAATCCTGATATTATACGAGTCCTTCTAAAATGCTTGCTACTTAACTGAGTAGTCTAAGTACCTAGGTTTATTGTTGGTCCCTACAGGTTACCTGTCCATTCTATCCGTTTATAGATAACACAGCATCGACACGCATGCTATGTTTAATAATTAAATTGGTAGAATTTATACCCCATAGGCAGATTTATGCTGTGTGAGACCGAAATCCGTCAGTTGTTTTGCATTAGAATTTTACGGTAATTTCACGTCACCTATAACCGTCCCAGTGATACTGTTGCTATTATGTCCCATTTCATAGTCATATATTTTAGTACTAGGTAATCTTGTTATTTAAGTGTCCCACGTGGGTGCTTAAGAAAACTATTATTTACTATGACCCATGTTGGGCGCCAATACCTACCTCAGACGAGTAATCTCATAATCACAATGCATAGCTTAATAACGTAATATGTCACAATTTACTTAATAGTGTAGAAAGGGCAAAGAACGGAAAAGCATATTGCGTTTGCCCTCCGCTATTTTGCGATTTACAATTTAGCGAACTACCTGCACATCGCGTGTTCACCTCTAATAACTGCCAAGGTTCGAGGGTGGAAAGTGGAGGGGGAGATAAGTCTTACAATGACATGCGCCCTTATTACTTCCTCAATAACTCAAGAGGACCACGTGAACCGGTAAACAAACAGTACATTCAATACTTAACCGGATTGTTGGAAAGGAGGTTAGTTGAAAAAATTACCTTCGAGTACGTTTATGTCTTCGATCTTGAAATCTTAACCATTGCATCATGTTGGGTTCTTTTGCACTCAGTGCTGCCTGTTGTGAAATCGGTCTATAAACTTGGAAAAGTAAGCAATTCAGCTATAAGTAGTTACTTATATTATAAACGTCTACGATTTACGAAATGCTGGGGGTTCATTTAAACAATGTCTTAGGCAATCAATGATTCATACACATAGGAATATTTTTTTGATAATGTCATAAAAGTAACAAAAGAAGTTTTTTTTATAACAGTCAATGTCAAAAAAGTAACAAAAGGAGAATAATCGGCAATATTATTCAGTATTAAAAATATTTCATTATTCGGCTTCTCAAGAGCTTTGTTGGCCTTTATGGCCAATTGGCAAGTCATCCTGGCTTAATTTCGGCGAGGCAGAATCTGTGCTTGGCTTCGATAGAAACAAATATTTTTGTCGTTAATAGCTAACATACTTTACTTACCTAAGTAATTACTTATTAAAAAAAGAGTGGTGATCATGTAAAATGAAGGAGATAATAATGGATGTATCTCAGCGATTATAATTACGTAAAACATACTTATATACCTATAGGGTTGTCCGTCACCTAAGCGTCTCTTTTTTTCAGAATTTTTTAAATTAAAATGGTCGCTTTAGGACGAATTGTTATTTAAAAAACCGGCTAAGTGCGAGTCGGACTCGCGCACGGAGGGTTCCGTGCCGTGCCATTACGATTTATGACGTATTAAAAAAAGATCTAGATCTCTTTCAAACCAATTTTCGCTGAAATGATATTAGAAACCTCAATATTATTTTTGAGGACCTATCCATAGATTAGATTTAGATTGAAAAATTTCGAGTTTCAGTTTTAAGTATGGGGAACCCCACTTTTTTTTTCTATTTTTGTGTACAAATCTTAATGCGGTTCACAAAATACATCTACATACCAAGTTTCAACAGCATAGCTCTTATAGTTTTTGAGAAAAAAATCTGTGACATAAGGGTTCCGTTTTTTGCCATTTGGCTACGGAACCCTAAAAAAGAACGTATTTTACAACGGTAGCATTCATAATAATTATAAAATGTGAGACTACAAAGGCCCGTTACTATTCTTCAAAAGCAGGCGGTAATGTTGAATTTAGTGAAACATGCCCCTGGACACGGTCCTACATTATTCATAATGATCACTTAGCAGACACTACATGTTCCCGCTCCTGGACTATACGTACTTATATATAAATGTTTAATGTATAAATGACTGCGGTTATCCCACAGAACAATAACTAAATTATGTATGGATGGTTAATTAAGTAAGTATATCTAAGTACCTGCCTTTTGAATTGTCAAAAACTAACACAGCTCTGAAAAAAGCTTTGATTAGGCATCTCAGGGGCTAAGTAAGTACTTACTTAAGGGGTCAGGTACTTATCATAGCATTTCCACTGTGATAAAATAAAATGAGAAATACGGCAATTTGGTAATAACTACCTTATAAGGTAAGTTATAGTTCTTACAAAATATTTTTTCTTTTTTGTTCGAAGGAACGCCAGCAAGAATGACAACGAACATAATAAGAATAATAACGAAGAGACGCTTGATAACAGACCTAAACTTTTACGAAAGGTAAGTAGTATCTAAGTAAGTAACTAAGCTTTTTTTGTATTAAGACTTTCTTTGATACTTATATATGTCACTAGCTTTCCGCCCACGGCTTCGCTCGCGTGGTATTCTGTACTATTATGTCTCGGCTATTCTGTACTATTATGTAGTAGAAACGGCGGTAGCCTAATGGCTAGGGCGTCGGACTTGCGATCATGTGCTTGAATCCACTCGTAAACTCGTAATACAAGCATTGAGCTTGGTACGAGGGATTACCAAGAATACTAGTAATGTGGATCCCACATAACTAGTAAGCTTTTTTAAAAAAAAAATCTCCTGAATCACTCTATCTATTAAAAAAAACCGTATCAAAATCCGTTCCGTAATTTTAAACATCTAAGCATACATAGGAACCGACAGACAGCGGGAAGCCACTTTGTTTTATACTATGTAGTGATTACCTATACCAATCCGAATTAAGAGGACAGTCTTTACCATATATTTCAAAACTCCCAAACATTTTGTATAGATACCTAGATACGGTCTGATACGGTACCTTCGCTGTGGTTTACGCAAAAAAGGGCTTGTAGGTAGGTACCTGTAGTTTATTTTATGTAGATTTTTCTATGAATAACTACATAATTTTATAGCTAAATCTAAGTACATCAGCGTCATATTATAATAAGTATGTAGATTTTGAACAACCAGTAAAAATATTTTTCCGAATTCGAATAAAGTCTATTGGATACTTAGTTCGTAGCTTGGTGATATCAAAAGCAAAAACTTTTCCAATAGCAATATATTTGTTTAAAGCATAATTATGGGGTATCATTGCTTATGTAGCACGTCATGTTAGGTACTTATATGCATAATTTTGTGATCTTATGAAATAGAACGCGTCCTTGACCTGGTGCGGAAATGTTTTGGCTTTGAAGGTCTCAATCGTGCTCACTGGGCCGCTTCCAACCATGAAAATGACCTATGATGTGACAAAAAGGGGAACCTTTCAAAAAGTTACAACACCGATTACTTACGCACGCCCGCGCCGCCGTCATCTAGGTTTTTTACAGTAAAGGTTGGAGACATTGGTGAACGAACTCTTTTATATATTCATTTTAGCAGTTTTATTTTCATTCAATTTGCGTGGTTTGATGTGCGTGGAACCTCATTTAGTTCTAATGAAATTGTAAAGCAAAATGATAGCATAGTAGACATAGGTCTAGGGCAGAGGTGTACTTAATGCACACCCACAGTTCGCCGGTATGTGTGGGTCCCATGTAATAGGGGGCGAGCCTATTGCCATTCACCGGGCACAAATCCAGACTCCGAGCTGCTACTGAGAATTTCATAGAAAGACCCAATAACACTGCTCGACCTGGGGATCGAACCCAAGACCTCTAGCGTAGCAGTCGCGATTGGGACCACTAGACTAACGAGGCAGTCATGGTAGCATACAATAAAAATATTAATAACTAGAATAAATTTCCTTTATACGCATGAAAGGTCAAAAACATGTAACATGTTAATGACATAAGAAAATTAGGATTTGAACACTTGCTATCATGACGTTCAGAGTCAATACTAACTAACAACAATAACTACTCCTTATGAGTAGTTTTTGTTCCTTCATTTCATGCGTATTTATGGAAGGATGATAGGAATAATCGATAGGAATAGATAAGGATTTCTTTGTAGATATTGATAGCTATTATGATACTCCCTAAGTACAATTATGATAGAGCTTTTGCGAATCAATTAAAATAAATTATAAAGGTCTTTAATAATTATCGTAGGGCCTTTTCAGTTATCCTGGTGCTAAGTTAAAAGAAAAAACTAACGTTTACTTTGGAAAATCAAAATAAAAATACTCATTAGCTAATCGTTATCGAGTCATGAAACCGTCAATTTATATTCAGTGTCATTACGGCACCGATCGCGACGTTAGCAGTATTTCTTTTACTTACAGTGATTAATGATTTGAATGGTCCCTTTGGTATTGATGGGTAAAGGAAAAGGTGAGTGTAGCGACTGCGAAGTTCGGTATCTATAGTTGCTATAGATATTTATAATATAGTTAAGTATGTAATATAGTAAAGTGCTCACTATAATTCGAATTGAATGCACGACTTTGACATATCGAAGCTCGTATTGAACACTACAAATTTTGCTCCGTTGGCAATTAACGATATATTTATTTATTTAAGAAGAACAAGAGTTGTTTATATTAAAATTAACACTAATTATAATTAACTTTTAAATTAAACTAGACTAACAGCTAATTCATAAATAAAAGAACAATTAAAAAAGGCCATCAAAATACTCCTCCGCATCGCTATCAGCCGGGAGGGTACCCAAAAGCAGTGGCGTAGCGTGGGGGGGGGCGGCGGGTGCGGTCCGCACCGGGCGGCACTTTGGAGGGGGCGGCATTTCACGGGTGGTAAAAAAAAATGTATTTTTTTAACCACCTAACATTTGTTTACTTTTCAGTTTAGTTTAATCATGCCCTAATTTTTTTGTTATTCATCAGTGGCGGATTTAGAGATTTGCCGCCAGTAGGCTATACAAATACTGCCGCCCCTACTGACCTCTGCAATTTAATACTGTAGTACACAATTTATTACATTTTTCTTTGTTGTTCTTCAATTTTGCCTTCCTTTAACCACTTTTTCCTTATGATTGTGAATACTGCGATATTGATTCCTATCGCAGTTCCTAATTTATTTAAACAACCAAGGATTTATTAAACGATTAGGTACACAAGAAATAGTTTTGGGTCTAATTCTGAGTTGTGAAAAGCAAAAAAGATGGGGTATGGTATGCTTTAATACAGCGATGGCCGACCGCATATTAGACCGAAAGAATATATTACATATATTTTTTGTCTTAAAAAGTATAGTTACACCTCATTTTATTAGATCCACTCGCAATTTAGTGAACGTCTAATGTGTAAAACCTCAAAAATATTTTTACCCGACTGCGCCAGAAGGAGCGTTATTTAAAATCACAGACTTTTAAAAAAAACTGACATTTTGTTTGACGTGAGAATTTTCGATTGAAAAAGGCTGCTTAATAAGGCTGCTTTTTCGATATTAAGTCAAAATAAGAAAAAAAACAGTGTGTTTGGGACATAAGAAGGTAAGTTTTCACCAGATTTCGTGAAAAAATTTTTTTTTTTAAATATAAAGAACCAAAAACTTGGTTATTTGAATTTTTCACATAAATTTTGTGGGCATGTGAAAAAAGTGTAGATACAAAAGTTGTAGAGCTCTTTATAACCTACAACTTTGCCGTTTAACTTTTTTCCACAACACTTGTAGTTTTGCCGGAAATCGAGATAAATTGTTTTTTACCCTAAACCCTTCAATGATTTGGGAATCAAGGATCAGGGAGTGCCAGTACATACATATCAAACACCGTTAGCGAAACGAACAAAACCTTTTGCTTTTTAAGTGTCTTATTCTGCCCATTCTTTTAATTCATTGGCAACAGCAGCTACTGAATCGTGTATAGAGACTTCACGCTTTTTCAGTATTTTTATTTTTATCCTATCTTGAATGTTAACCAATGAAAGTCTTTGAAATTTTGCAATAACAGTCTTATCATTAGAATACGTGTTCCTTGAATGTAGAACTTCATTTAAATATGTACACAGTTAAAAAGTTACACGAGCTCAAAGATTGGTAATTTTCTATGAAATCGACTCAACTTCATGCTTTTATTTCAAGATAAAGTGTCGATACAGAACCATTGTTACTCATGGGGAACCCAAATAATATAATGAATATACTTGTACAGAAAAAAAATATACGTAATAACTATATCAAAAGAGTAATCTCCAAATTTCGGAACAAGAAATACGCGCGAAAATGTTGCAAATATATTGTTCTTTCACCTCTGGGGCAGGCGTTCGCATCGTGAGGGGTAGAGACAGCGACAACAGTGTAACGTGTATTGTTGCGTTCGCGAGAGACACCCCTCTCAATTTAAGGAATGCGCAGAATAAAACACTTAAAAAGCGAAAAGTTTTGTTGGTTTCGCTAACGGTGCTTGATATGTAACTGGCACTCCCTGATCCTTCATTCCCAAATAAAAAAGGATCGTATTCTTCTAACAATCCCAAATCATACAATAATTTCCGTTATTTAAGTGAGGCTTGTTTTAAAAAAATGTGGTGAAACACATTACACGTTGATTAAATTGTGAATCCACTCACACTAATAACATGTACGTATTTTTTTTTTATTCAGTAAGATGTCATTTATTTTCCAAAACTTGCCGCCCCTTCAAATCTACCGCCCTAGGCTCCAGCCTACTCAGCCTATTGGTAAATCCGCCACTTTTATTCATTAAAAAAATGAAAGGGCGGCAAATTCGGGATCCGCACCGGGTGCTAGTGACCCACGCTACGCCACTGCCCAAAAGGCTGGCTGCATTGCCACGTTGTATGGCAACGATTTATTTAAATTAGAAGTAACTACGCGATATTAAGCGAACATATGTTTTACTGTTGAATAACTGACAGTTCTTTATTTCTTTGGTCCGAGAAAAATAAAGAAAAATAATGAAAAATACAACAAACAGAGGGTCTAAAGACGTAGCACGCACACGCGCACGCGAGCATGGCCTAGAAAACTCCTTATCACTGACTGGTATATTAATCACTGAGTCAGCGAAAATGCTAGAAACTAATTTCCGCGGTAGAATACTACAGTCTCGCCGCCCGCTCAAAAAACGTCAACAGAGCTGGTTGATAATAACGACGTGAGAAAACAGTACCTAGAAGAGTTATTGTCTTAGTAAACCATTTTCCCTAAGGCTTATTTAACTACCTTTGTTTTTAAGTTTTACAGCTATTTCTAATATTATCTCGTTGGTAGGTAGGTAAGTATTAGGAATCTGTTACAAATCATCATTAACCCATATATTGTCCCACTGCTGGGCACGGGTCTCCTCTCACAATGAGAGGGATTAGGCCGTAGTCCGCCACGCTAGCTTACTGTGGGTTGGCAGACTTCACACGCCATCGAGAAAATCATTAATACGCACATGACTTCGAAAAGTCAGAGGTGCGTGCCTTTGACATGGCAGTCTTATGGTCATATCACAAGGCTATTACTGCACTGTTATAAAATTCTACCAGTAAAATTTTTACCAGCCAAATATTTATTCACAAATGCCAAGCTTACTGTTTAGTTAACTCTACCAAAAAGTCTCCTTCCGTAAGGAAACCTATTTGAAGCGTAGAATACCTTCGCAAAAACAGGTGAAAAAAAAATTGCACAATATTAAAGAGTTTTAAAATATTTAATAACATTACGTGACTTCATTGTCCCTACGAAAATCCACTTTGTCACCAAGGACCCTCAGTTGTGAATTTAGTGTCCCTGCGTGCGTTCGGCTTTTTCCGGATTTATTTTGTGAAACAAAAGGTTCCTTGGGGTCTTTGAAGTGATATTCGTCGTAACAACGTTAATGGATGGTTGACGGATTTTAGTCTTGTATCATCTAGGTATTTTGCTGTGGTGAAAGTGATCACAAATCTATGTACCTATGCCACAGGTGCTTACGCACAGAAAAAAATATGTATTCATGCAACAAACTTCTTTATGTTTTAGCTACAGTCAATCCACAAATAAATTTGAAGGTGTCGTGTTTTAACAACATATCTACATAAGTGTCGAATATAGTTACTAAACATAACCCGTAATTCAACACTCTCGAAAGGAAATGAAACTTTATATTATTTACGACACAAATTACATACCATTACGTTCCAGTAAGAATAGAATAGAATAGAATAGAATAGAATAGTTTATTTTCTCACCACAAAAACATTACATGATTAAAACTATCTAAAAGGATACATTATTGGTCATATATCGTTCTAGTTGTTACAATAGGACAGCGTAGTGAGCATTGGTTGTCATTAGACTAAGTCGCCCTATCCACTCGTACTAGTTAAAAACTGTATCACGAGCGGATAGTCTTCCTCGCCTTCAGATCAACAAATTTACACAATACCTCAAGGAACTTATTTAGATAATAACCATTATAAAGTGCCAGTAAATTACATGTATAGTGTAAGGTATGACGATGTTTTCAGTTAGTTAATAGGGTAAGTATATTTAAAAAGATGTATGTGTAGTTTGTGTGTTTATGATGTCAGTCAATGTGCTTACGTGTTTTTTAGTTTTTATGTGCCTCACTTATTTATATCAGTTTTCAGTAGATTTTCGGTCGAATTATAGTCCAACAGTTCCAGGAATTCATGAATAGTTTTCTTTAGGGTTTGTGTATTAAGTTGTTTTAGATTTACATTTTTACTTACGATGTTATATAGGCTTGGGCCAAGATAGTTAAAGAATTGTTGCGCAAAGGAAGTCTTTTGTTTCGGTATCTTATATACAATATCTGTTCTTCGCCTTGTTTCAAAGTGTGGTTTAACTGTATTCTGTTTGAGAATGATCAATTTAATAAATAATTTTCGTACTGTGAGGACGCCTAATTCTGAATATAATTGAGTTGTCGGATATGTATACTTTTTACGACGCATAACTTTAAGTATCATACGTTGGGCTCTTTCAACTTGTAGCATAGAGGTTTTTGAAGTGCCTCCCCAGACATTTAGTCCGTAGGCTAAAATAGACTGGCAAAGGGCAAAATAGACGTTGCGTAGTAATTTTATATCACATGTGTTTCTGATTGTCTTAAACACAAAAATTAGTTTTCTTGCGCGCTTGCTTAGGTTAATGATATGTTCTTTCCAGCTTAGGTTTTGGTCTAGTGTTACTCCAAGGTACTTAATATATTCAGTTCTAGATATTGGTTTACACTGACAGTTACTAGTATTGTCACAAGTATGTGCTTGTATTATGATTGAATTTGGAGGAGGTTGTGTTTTAGCGTTTATAGTGAATGTAACAAGTTTTGTTTTCTCGAGGTTGAGTGTTAACAAATGATTATCCATCCATGTGGTTACTGAGGCAAAACCCTGATTTGCCGCTTCTGTCACATCCTTCCAAGTGCTAGAGTTAAACAATAAAACCGTGTCGTCAGCAAATGTTATTATTTGACCATCGTGTAACTGTAAGTTACAAAGGTCATTAATATAAATAAGGAACAGCGTAGGACCTAACACGCTACCTTGGGGCACACCAAAACATATGTTTTCTTCTCGGCTTAGGCTGTCATTAATTTTTACCACTTGTTTCCGGTTGGATAAGTAGTCCCGGAAAAGTTGTAGTGGTATTCCACGAATGCCTAGGCTCTCAAGTTTTTGTAGAAGGATGGGAACAGAGACGGTGTCGAACGCCTTCGCCAGATCAAGAAAAATACCAAGAGTTTTCTGTCCTCTATCCAGATTCTCAACTATATATGATGTTAATTTATGTAATGCGTCAGTGGTAGATATTTTTTCTCTAAATCCAAATTGATTTTCTGAGAGCAGTTTGTGATACTCAAGGTATTTCTTGAGCCTTGTATTTACCAACTTCTCCAGCACTTTTGACAAAGTGGGTAGAAGGGAGATGGGTCTATAATTCGACACCAGTTCTCTGTTCCCTGACTTATAGATAGGAATTGTGGTGGACTTTTTAAATGCATCTGGAAAAATACCCTTAGAGAAACAGGTATTAAATATAGTAGTTAATGGCATAACCAGGATATCTGCTGCTTTTTTAATAAAGATAGTAGAGATTCCATCCCATCCCGACGAATTATTAGAATTTAAACCAATTATGGTTTTTTTTATTTCTATCTCATCAGTTGGGAGAAGTAGGAAGGAGTTTAATGGTGCCATATTCGATTTTTGCGCACATTGTTTGCATAGGTTTGACTCACTTATCCTAGTCCTCGACAAAATTGTATTTGCCAGGTTATTACCTACGTTAGCGAAATACCTATTTATACTATCTAATGCCTCTTGAGTGGTAGATTTGGTGGACAATAGCTCTAATGGTATTTTTTGTTGGGTATTTAAATTACACATTTGTTTAACTAATTGCCATTGGTTTTTTATGTTACATTTTGCCTGTGCAAACTCTGATTTGAAGTAATTATTTCTCAGATTCTTTAATAGATTATTACATGTATTGCGATAGCGTTTGTATGTTATTTTTAGAATTGAGTTTTCAGGGTCTTTTTTTAATTTTTGGTGAAGTTTGTCTCGATTTCTCATACATCTGCATAGTCCAGGAGAAATCCAGGGCTTAATAGTTACTTTTCGCCTCGGTATCTTACGAGTAACTGTGTGTTTTGCTAGGATTTCGCTTATGGTATTCAAGAACACGTTTGTCATTATATTTGGGTCACCCATATGCAGCTTCATTTCCCAGTTAATATTTTGGAGGTCTGTTATGGCGGCATCATGGTCGGTTTTGGTGTAATAAAGATCCCTTTTGGGTCTGTTGCTAGTTTTGAGGGGTATCGCAACCATAACACTATAGTGATCCGTTAAAGTTGAATGACATACCAAAGTTAAAGTATTAAGTTTATTTTTAACAAAGCAGTGATCAAGACAATTTGCTTCTCTTGTGGGCAGTGTATGCGTGGGAAGCAGTCCATAAGACGCAAGTAAATTCATGTATTCGGAGACTTTTGTGCTAGTACTTTCCAGATTAATATTTATGTTCATATCGCCCATTAAAATAATCTTTTTATATTGCTTGAGACTTGTGAGGATTTTGTCTAAAGACTCTAAAAAGGAATTTAAGTTTGTAAAGACTGGAGGTCTATATATTGATATAATTGCTAGATCATTACCGAGTGTTGTCACTAGGCAATTCACTTCTCGACAATAACTTGGTTCGAAGACATTTACATGTATCGTTTCTTTTAGATATAAGACGATACCATCATTTTGATTAAGGTGCGTTTTAGTGTGAAAGTATTTATAATTCTCCATTTCAGGTATAATTGTGTTTTCGGTTAGCCAAGATTCAGTAAGCATTATAAGATCATAGTTGATGTCTAGTCGTTTAAGAAGAACAATTAATTCTTCGTAGTTACGATTTAAACTTCTTATATTTTGATTTAAAATTGAGAAACTATTTGGACCTGTGTTAAACGCCGCCTTGCAGTGCTCCGGTACGTCAATTGCTATCGCATCTCCGACACTGACGAATTCGTCAATGTCCTTTGAAATTACTTGTATATCAACCATAATCCTTATAAGTAGACACAAGGATGCAGTTTGTAGCGATGCGACAGCAGAGACAGGATACCGGAACAGCATTAGCTGCAGAAACTAGTAGATTGCAGGCACATAATAAATAATATTGAGGAGTTCTGGAAGTCACAAATAGTAACGTGTGTATATTTTGTGTAAGTGTAAAGTATCTGTGCAGTGTTGAATTATAAAATATAGCTTTTAAGTAAGTTAAGCAATAACAAAAAATCATATTATCTAGCATTATAAAAAAAGAAGAAAACATGTAAAATATCAAACATAGCATGCAAAGTTTTGATTTTGATAAAACTAAGACAAT
The DNA here is from genome assembly GCA_958496365.1 of Subacronicta megacephala. NCBI lineage: Eukaryota > Metazoa > Arthropoda > Insecta > Lepidoptera > Noctuidae > Subacronicta > Subacronicta megacephala. The sequence continues at coordinate 15,642,593 of OY292516.1, read as the reverse complement.
ATTAATTTTCTTAAAATAACTGGTGCGAAAATAGTATGAGTACTTATCTAGTCACTTTTCTTTAAATAACTGGTGTATATCATCTTCGCATTTAATTAGTATGTGCTTGTCTCCTTCAGTTTTTCTTAAATAAACTTTACCAAAAGACGTCCAGCAGAACTTGTAACTATTCTCCTTAGCAAAATTTCTGGCCAAATAAAATAAATGTTGGGCTTTTGGTGTTAGGCTTTCGGATATAAATATTGGTTTGGGAGGACCTTCTATTTTAACATGCGATGTACTCAGTTTATTGCCGTTATTATTTTTATTGAAGTTTCGAGCTCCTTTGATCACATTCTCCTTAATTTGAATAGTGGTAAAGTCTACTATTATTGGTGATATGCCTTCTTTCTTGTTCAGACGAAATAGGTCCCTGATTTCGTGGCGCTGGACTGGAATACCGAGTACAGTTGACGTTTCTAAAACGACTTTTTGAAGGTCTTCCTTTGTTTCTCCTTTAATTTTTGGAATATTTCGTAGTTCTATTTTTGACATACTTGACGTCCTTTCCAAGGTTTCCAGGCGGTTTTCTAGCTGGGTAATACGCTCACGATCTGATTTCCTCTCAGCTTCTAAGTTTTCAGTTTTTGTCAAAATTTCATCGTATTGTTTAGAAAGAACACCCATTTTTTCTTTTATTTCTGTGTTCTGGGCGATTATTTCTGCCAGAGCATTTTGTAACGACTCTAACTTGCTGTCCGTCTGAGCTGTATGTGACTTGAACAACTCGCGAACCTCATTCATAAACATTGAGCAGTCATCGTCGCGTTTACGCTTGCGGATATTAATGTTGTCAGCTTCAGAGATGACTAGGTTGGAAGTTGGACCAGGTTTTTGAGTAATTTGTGTGCATGGTATTGATATTATCTCAGATGAAGTAGGGGTCATTGGTGGCGTTCGTTTAAGTGGCATTTTTTAAGATATTTTGTACTAAATGCAGTAATAATTCAGCAATTCAGCAGTGTTAATTTGACGAAAAACTAAATAAATATTTAAAAATGTTGTATGGGCACAATAGACCGAGTGTATGTGTATAAGTCTGAACAAAAACTCAAAACAAATTACTAGAAATCTTCTATAAACACAAAAAGATTTGCGATTTCCCAGTAGCGATCCTCGTAGACTGCTAACTGTGGTCTTAGTACTCTCTATATGTGCCAGGCCGACTTACTTGGTGACGATGAAATAGCGAAGTTGTTTCGTACTAATAATTCCAGTATTAAAGTGAGATGTCCATATAAGGTAGCGATTTGGATCGATGCGTGTTTTCTGACTCACCGCTAGTCAAGCCAATAGCAAGGCGAGAGCGTTGTGACTCACTCGTTGTTTACTTGCGATTACGGCTTCTTTTTATTTCGATCCTGATTGTTTCTACACAGTACTTAAATTATATATATCAGTTATTTAGTGAACACTGACTGTATACATATTTTTTTTTCCACTTATAAATCTAAATTTATGTACTTTTACTTCAGTAGCATGTGTGAGGAACTTTGTGCACGTCTACTATAAGTGCGCGCAGACGAGCGAATCGAAGAAGTAAATAATAGGTTATTTCAGGCTACCAATTTACACAAATTTTCTTTCAAAGTCAGTCAAGCTGGGTCAGTGCCGTACCTAAACTACAAAACCCCAAGGTTTAATCGTTATAAATTCTCTATATAAAATGAACAAATTCTGTTTAAGAAAAATTTGAACGCGGATTGAACAGGGTCGACATTATTGAGTTCGATTCGAGCAAATTCGATCGTGCAGACTAGTATCTAAAGCTTACATAAGCTTGTTCAGATTGATCAACGATTATTGAACAGACAATGTTCGATGGTACTTGCTTGTTGAGTTTGTCTCTATGTAGAAACCTACCAATGATAGAAATATTAAGTATTTGGTATATATATTTACCATTTTCGGTTAATTCATTAAAAAGGTCGATTGTGGATGACCCTAATTTTCCAATTATGTTCGTCCTTGACTTATTTCTGGCGAGGGGCGCGTTGTTTAAAATCTTTTTATTAAAGATTGTTTTGGATTTCCTTAATCCTTAATCTAAGTATGAGCGTGAGGCCCAGTTTTCGATACCATCGCCGGGTAAATACTGAGTCATCAGGAGGTTGTCTGATGGGAAATTCTCAATAATTTTTTGATTTGTGCCCTGTTAATATACGACCTGTGGGTGACCTTCTCCACCTAACCCTTCGAGAAATACGGGTGTGATATTGGTTTGTTATGTGTAATCTACCTCTCAGCCCTTGCATTTAAGTCCCAATTACCTAACTTTAGGATTTACTACCAAAGCTTAAGCTAGCTTAGGCCACGAGATAGGCGGGTCAAGTAATTTATTACAGCCCTTTATCATAACTGTGCTGTGGTTTAAACTAAGTAGGTTTTTGTCTAAATATTTATCTTTGTTGCGGTTGAAGTAAAGCTCGTGGCGTTTGGAGGGTTATCTTCTCTACACAGCTTTCGAGGATAGATTTATTTTAATGAGGTTGTGAGCTCATTCATTGGCGAGTTTAATTCTTTTTTAGCGATGTTTATACATCGCTACACTCTGATAGTTACCTACACTTAATATCACTTTATTTTTTATACTTTTATTAGTACAAAAATTACAGTGAGATTGAGTATAATGGTTTTTTTTCTCAAAAGTATTGAAAATTGCCTTAGAGAGAAAATATAAGTAAACGTATTTTGTAAAACAATACATAGATACGTTATTGAGCGTCGTTTTTGTAAATGAGAACAAAAAAGACTGCCTCATTAGTCTAGTGGTCCTAAACGCGACTGCTAAGCTAGAGTTCCTGGGTTCGATCCCCAGATCGAGCAGTGTTATTGGGTTTTTCTATGAAATTCTCAATAACAGCTCGGAGTCTGGATTTGTGCCCGGTGAATGGCAATAGGCTCGCCCCCAATTACATGGGACCTAAACATACCGGCGAACTGTGGGTGTAGGTACCTACATTAAGTACACCTCTACCTAACCGTTCGGGGAATACAGGCGTGATGGTATGTTATGTTATTTTAAAAAGGGCTCCCTAACTAATGAACGACGATGACGTTACAAAATGACAATAATAAAAAAAAATAGTTCTACTTTCTACCAGCCTAAAAAAAAAGTTGTGTCAAGGAATACATACCTACCTACATTTCTTATTTTCAGGACGGCTACCGCAACGTATTGATTGAGTTAGGTTACATATAAAACCGTCGATAGACCTTCATTTCATCAGTCCACCCGTGACCATGGATGCTGTAAAGGATCCGAAACGTCGGGAATTTAAAAATATCAATATAACGCGATAAAATCCGTAAAAAGTAGTTTTATTTCAATATCACCAACCTTTTATTTTAAAAGAGTATCCATGGAGTTTCTTGCCGGATTCTTCTCCATAGGAACAACTTTTTGGAACCGTGCAACTAGTCATAAAGTTTCATGAATGCTTGTAGAAGCTTATTTAAAATAAAAACATTTGAACTTGAACTAGAACCTTAAAAAGATTAAAAAGTTAAAAATAAATTTCATACTTTAATCTGAATCATTGTTTGTCTGTTTAGAATTAATTACCGTTCTGACGTAACTTTATAATAAGTATATATAGGTAGGTAGGATTGTCTCCTTACGCAACGCAAATATTAAAGGGTCGTTTAGTTTGTTGGCACTGTGCCATGTGATCGTGACCTTTCTCATAGATACCTATGTACACAAAACACACAGCAAAGGTTTCTCTACGTTCAGGAACCTTTTGAATGACAGGTACATGTTCCTAATTTATATTCGTTACGATTACGAGTTATGGCCCAGCTAAAAGAACGTACCTATCTGCTTTTTTTTTAGTTTGGAAATTGTTTTTAAATCTTATTTTAGGAATTGTCCTATGGCACGTAGGTACCACAGAACAGGTTAAACCTCTTTTACCTGTTCTGTGGCACGTACACAAGGCTCGACTGCTTTGAGGCAATACATACATAAATAGAAAAGTACGCGATTCGCGGAAAACAGGGCAACTTCATGTACCTGACTACCACTATCAGTCTCCGGGGATAAACGAGGCTTTCAAAACTATTTTAGAAGTTGATTTGACACCTATGGGCTGGGCATTTAGACTGTTAAAACAAGATTTTGTGGTATTTCAATCTAACTGGTAACTTTATTTTAACTAAGTAAACACACCAGAGAGATAAAAGAGGTAAAATTATATTAACAAACATACAGTTTTTCTCGAATAATTAGAAAATATTCCTTTCCTTTATGAACCTCGCATGCGCTACAAACATTTTAAAATCTTTTTATACAACAATGCGTTAAATATGTACTGTATAAATATAGATAAGAGAGCCTCTAGTCTATACAAACCTAAAACGAAGGTACAGCGAGAATCTTACTGGTTTTTGGAAGACCTACCATAAGCTTCCAAGACCTATGCACATTGCAGACCAATAGTGAAAACCATTGCAAAAATACTAAAAAACCTTCCTCTATGAGTGTGTTTCCCCCTCCAATTAAGTAAATACAATACCTAACTTTCATTAAAAAGTTTTATAACAGGCTTGAGGTGGTGAGCGAACTTAGCAGAATCTCGTGAGTAATTCAACCTCTTTTAGAACGACTAGCGAGTCGCGAGGCTCAAACGAGATGTGGCTGGCAGCCAAGCATAACACATTCAAGACTTCCATGCACGTGAAAGAGGAGTTATTAGTCTACGTCAGTAAGCAGAGCTGAACAACTTAGTTCACTTTGTTATATAATATAGTTTAAAGTTTACTTTAGTTGTTGGCCCTTTTTGAGATAAAGAGTAGCCATTCTACAAGGTCTCATTTTCAATTATTATTTTTTTTAAACAAAAAAAAATATATAAAAAATAATATTTTTGAGTTATATTTTGGGTAACCAAACTCTACCTAGGTCTGTTTCGGAGAGCAGAATCCATCCAACCTTTGCGCACCGGGTTATAAGATATAGGTACGATTTTTCCTGTTACTACACAACATGTTTCACGTCAAGCTATACAAATCCAGTTTATTCGGACCTCGAATTGTAAAGGAGTTCCCTAAAATTAAAGGCCAGCGTATAGGTACTGGATTTGTATAGCTTGTGTAGCCGTGCGTACCTATCATTTGTAGAAAAAAGATTTGAAAAAAAAAATTACATTGTTATAAAAATGTAGGTAGGTACAGGGAACCTGCAATGCGTTTATTTAGAACTATTTATGGCACATATTGGTGTTATATTTACTTAGATATTTTCAACTCTATAACCCTATAGAAAAATATGTGTAAATATGTGTGTGTAGGTAGGTGCTAGAGGCATAAACACAAATATTATAGTCGCATAAATAAACATTAAGGTCGGTATTGGAAAAATATAAAAGTATTTACGTTTGCGACTAAAGCCTTGTACACTCCAGGCTTTTACAGTAATGAGAACAGGCCACTCGTCTTAAAGAGTTTGCTCCCCTTGTGGCTTTGCTTCGGGAGTTACAGTAGGTACTGGACGAGTCCCGACCTCGGCCCTTTTTAAAATGCTCCGACATTTTTTAAATTGGAACTTTTAAATTACGGCTGCGATGCTGAAGGAATTAACTTTTTAAGAACTTGTTGTTAAATATTGGAGTACTATGACCGTCACAAATAATAATAGAATACTTAAAATACAGTACAGTTTATAGAACAGTATGTAACGTACCGTCATTTTAGAAATGCTATGTTTTACTTCTGTTCGGGTCAAAAGTTGTGTTATGTATAGTAAACCCTCTAATGGCGAAGAGGTTAGGTTAGGTTCTATATCTATTTTTAAGTGTAGACAGTTTCTGTCAAACATAGCATCTTTCAAGCCATTTAAAAATCGAAACCTGCAAAAGCAAACCAAAAGAAAATGGCCAATTAAAAAGTAATTAAGTAACTCCTGTTACAAAAGCAATCGCGTGTACGAACCCACTCCAGCTAGGCAATTTATTCAAAGCTGCATATTTGCATGGCGTTGACTGATGGGCTCCTTTTGTATTTAAGACGATTTATTAGCATGTACACGAAACTTCATAATTAACATAGAATAAGTATTAAATAGAAGTACTAGTTTAGCCATTTTTGTATGTCGAGTATGGTAACAATATGCTTCTACACATTTTATTCCATCCTATCACTTTTTAAGCCGTACAGTAGAAATTGCACAAGACGGAATTATTAAATTAGACTGCACCACTGTTAAACACGTTCATTATGACGTTCACTGTGTAACTAATTGCCATTTGAATCTAAGTAACTCTTTAAGATAGTTTTTGTGGCCTCTTTTATGCGTATTTGTGGCTTCTAGGTAATATTTTATTCAAAGGTACGAATTTATGGTGTGCCAGGATTAAAAAAGACTGAATTATTTAAGGCAAAAGTGTGTGATTTGGGTACAGTATGAGACGTTTAGGTAGATTTTTAATTTTGTATAATATGCGTGTATGTATGCAGTCCATATTATAACACGATGCCTTTTATGATTGATCGGTTTTTCTATTAACTACCTACTTACTTATGATGATATTAATAATTTTGAACAAAATTGTTCTCATTCAATTTCGTTATCGTAATTGAAATCAGTTTTAAATGAACTTGAACTGTAATAGCAAAAACTAGGGAATGCCATTTTGTATAATGAAATTGAACAGAACCTGGATTAGGTGTGTTTTTAATTTAAAAAAGAAACAGAAATAGACTGCATCTATTTTCGAAAGAGAAAACTTTAAAAAAATATGTTAAAATCCCAGTTTATTAAAATAACACCTCCATGGAATCACTAGACTATTAATGTCCAATCTAACTATCAATATTTTAAAAAAGTTTTTGGTTGTTTAACTATAATGGAATATTAATGGATTGATGGATACCTATTTACTCCATACGAAAATATGAAAATCTATCAATTATCTTGGATAAAGTGTCTAATGGGAAGAATTGCTTTGCTTTGATTGCTTTGATTGATGTGTCATGTAAAAATGTTCAGTAAACCAGTATTTTTCTTTTTACTTTTAATTACATACATTTTTTCACCATTAAAAAGCAGCATCTTCACTGAGTTACATAGGCTATATGACATTTTCAAAAAAAAAATAGGGATCCTAAATAAAAATGAAATAATATAACCTAAGGTGTGAAAACGCGGGGAAAGCTATTAGGTATATTATGTATAAAACATCATCCCCGAATCTATCTACACACTGTACCTACTAGCCTATTGTGTATTCCAGCCACCTAGAGATTGATCTGTATACTCCCCTCTGTACTAAAGGTGGATAGCGGGCTCGTTATAGATACAAAATATTCGCCTAAATTTCATAAATTCTGCGCTCATTCTATATTGCATAACATTTTAGACGCGGGGCTATATTACATGCCTGCCTAGGCACATATGAATCCATCTTTGGCAGGTCCCGCCAAGTTATTTGGCTGCGGCCCAGAGAGGTCAAGAGTTTTTATGAAATACGGATAGAAATTGATATTTGAAAGTCTTTCAGGACTTTGTGGTTTGTGTATATATATTCATAATATCTACTAACATTCTGTGTGCCTATTTGTGATGCTTGAAAATAAAAGATTTTGTTTTCTTATTTAATTATAATGCGCTTAAAAATGGTGAAGGAAAACATCGTGAGGAAACCTACTTACATGCACAATAGATTTTCATGACGGCGTGTGAAGTCTGCTAACCCACAGTACAATACTAGTACTGTACTAACTACTTATAATCAATCTCTGTCATTCTGTGAGGGGCCCCGTGCCCAGCTGTGGGATGAAGTAATGGGTTGATGATTACTTACAGTTTAAGAATTTACTTAGTCAGCAAATTAGATTCGATGATATATCTTTGTATAGATATGTGTAGGTACGAGTACGTCTTCTGTGTCTAGATAAGAAGTATATGTACGGTGTAACCTCATTAGCTGGGATGGATGCTCACACAATTTTGAAACTTTGACCTATGACCTTAGAATGCTCCGCTCTTTAAAATAGGTAAATCTAATAAAATGTCATACGCTCCTACGTAATAAAGGGTACCTCACTACGTCATTTTTGTGTGAACCTACATATATATTTAAAAATATATATTAGGTAACCATTAAAGCTACCTTTGTTAAGAATAAAAAATACTTAAATGAATTACGATGATGAATTGTGCGAAATGCTGATTATGAGACTATGATTCATAAAACAATGATCTGAATGAAGCATAAATGACAATCAATTAAAATGAGCCGTGGTATATAATTGAATCGGATCTAATATACCTTGCAGGTGCTACAGACTAGGCCAGTGAGCATGGTGGTGCAGTGGAGCGAAGTGCGGACTGCGTGGCAGGATAGCGACTTCATCACGGAATGCCTCTGCTGGCACAACGTGTACCGCCAGCGGCATGGCTCGCCGCAGCTCTATATGGCTCCTGAGGTAATGAAAAAGAACTCTATCGACAGTCCCAGTTGGGTGGCAAAAAATAACCTTTCGGAAATAACAAGTCATAAGACTAACTACGCTTTGAAAATTGTGTTGTAAGTAGGTAATACCCGTAATACCTAGTAAAAAATATTTGATGGCTATTGTAAAAAAGAAAAATATAATAAAATTCGATGTCAAGTTTCTCCGGCTAAATATTTACCATGTCTCCATGTTTAAATATAAGAGTGGGTGCCAATAATTAGATGTAGAATAGTTATTTTTGTTCATATAGGAGTCCAAAAATGGGTGCCAAAATATTTCCTCCAAAATAACTCCAATTTTGGAGTTAGTAAATAATAAATAAAGCCTTGGCTATGAGCACATGGCTACCTTTTTATCATCTTAATTTTATTATTAGGGACAGTTATCATTTGTCCCACGTTGGGCGCCAAATGTTATTGGTGTTCTAGATTGCATTCCGGAGTTAACAGACTAATAGGTTTCCTGAAATTTAAATACAAAATATATAATCTATAAAGAGGTAGTGATTGTTATTGTTATGCAACATGGCCGCTTTATATTTTCCGCAGTTATGCGACTATGCGCAGGCGTGGGCGAATAACTTAGCCCACACCAATAAGTTTCACTACAGGAACGACCGTGACGTCGGTCAGAACCTGTACCAGCGACCGGTCAGCGCCATTCAGCCTGACGTCACAGGTAACGACTTAAACCCGCAATTGTTGACAATGCACTTAACAAACCTGCCCATCTTCAAAGCTGACAATCTGTTGACGAATTACGTCAAGAAATATCAAGCCATCTGTTCGATCACACATGTCCGGTACCCACAGATGAAGACAGTATCTCGGCCGTATTTGCGCAGGCAAATGTCACGAATAATATTATGATACGATAAGCGGACCATCAGATGCTCACCGTGTATACTGACAGCCTACCATAGTCGTGGCTAATGTCGCTTATATACCATAGCCGTGATTGCCATTTGTCTTCTTTTGCCCTTCAAAGGAAGGCAAGAGCGGTTGTGAGTCCATGACAGTCCGTCATTTACTCTGCTACCTCTCCTGGTGGTAGACGATCCATGAGCATTTGAACCACATAAAAAGTGGTAGGGGCAAGGATGTCACCGAGACGAGGCCTGTGTCCCAGCAGTGGGAATATTATAGGCCGATTACGCTTATGCTATGCAGGGCCAGATTTGGAGATTTCGAGGCCCTTGGGCAACGAAGGAGTGAAGGCCTCTAATTGTTTTCTGAGTAAAAGGAACGCTGACGGGCTTACGGGCCCTTCTTGTGGAGGCCCCGGGGCAGTAGCCCCCGCCTACCCTTCCCCAAATCTGGCCCTGAAGCTATGCAACGCTGTCAGACGTATAGTGGTGAATTAAAGTGTGCGGAATTGGGTTTTTTGCATCACTATTCTTAAAATTGTATTTGTATCGGTAGGTCAAGAAGTGTCTTCCTACTGGTATGCAGCAGTGCGCCAGTACAGATTTTTTAAAGAGCCTGATGTTTTACATGCCAACGTCAATGCAGGTGAGTGTCGCCGATCTTTATTTATTAATACTACACCGATAACATTCTGACTACCTTTCTGTTCTTTCTTCTTCGATTGTATTTGTCCTTGTCTTTCTTTTTTGGAATGACATCTTCCAAAACTACGCACCAGCCAGTTGCATAACTGGAATCTCTAATTAAATTAAATCTTCCAGGCCACTTCACCCAAATGGTTTGGGTGGCGACTACGTTCTTCGGGGTCGGCAAGGCTCGCTCTCGGGACAATAAAGTCATCGTAGTGGCCAACTACTCACCCCCAGGCAACATTTCTGGGCAGTTCGAGGCTAATGTCCTGCCGCCGCTGCCCGAGAACTTCCCAGATCTTCCCACGCCGCCGCAGCACTGACGCCGGCTGTCCATACGTGGCAGGAGACTAAAGATCGACGCCACGTTTTTACATTAGCGCCGGTTTTTTTACAGGTTATAGGTTAGTAGACGATTCTGTGATTTTTGTAAGGAAATCGATATGACGAGATAATCTTTAGGTATGAAATTTTATGAAAATCTTATATTTCCTAGCAAAATTTTGCAGAATCAGCGGAGGAATCCTGATAAATTTTGCTTTTGCCATTAATATTAGCATAACGAAAACCTTTGCAAAAAGATTCCACTGCAATAGCTTGTTGAAGTTATGATAGTTGCAAATATTATTAACTATATCACATATCATCGACACAGCAAAAAGGGAACACCAAATTATCCGTCTGTAAATCACGCAGCCGTCCGCTTAACCAAATACTCGATGTTCTACAATGAACTCTCACAAGAAATCCTTTTCTAATGCATGTTGCTAATTGTGTTCTCTGGTCATAAATTAATATTTCAAGTCGCCATTTAGAAATCTCAAAAAGTTTGTAGGTACCAAACCAATCTAGAACTTCATGAGAGTACCTAGAAGCTGCTAGGGACTGATCTTCGGTTTGTAGCTGGTAGTGCTAAAAGTTGTATATTTTCAAGCATCTACTTCTCAAGGCTGTCAGCAGGCCAACATAGTTCGTTAGTGCTGTAGGCCAGGTGCTTCTTTTAAATTAACATCAGGTACTTACTAACCTTATAGCTTTATTGTAGAATATAAACGTACGGTTGTTTTGCCCGAGCTTGAATTTGATAAAGTTTATTAGAACGTAGACGCAATACAGTATTACGCACATGAAAAATAGGGGGGAGTAAGTAACTACATATTAAAACATAAGTGTTTGTGCGATACAGTCCAATTTTGTTGATACGCATATGTAATGCGTTAGTCTCATGCCTAGAACCTATGCTAGAAACCTCTGCAACGAACAGCTCAACTACTTACGCAAAGCTAAAACAGACGTCTGCACCTCCGACTTTTTTTTAAGACAAGTAGTATTTTCGCCCCCTTTCGCCCCCTGCCACGCGACTTGCTCTTCCTTTCAGCCCAATAGGAAAAGAAAAAGAAAGAAAAATATTTTCTATTTTGTTGGTCTGTCGTTCGTTTTAATTTACATAAAACCCGTCTTCCCAAAAGGTTGATGATAAATATAATAATGTACACTTGTTGAGTTTATCCTGTTAAAACTGTATGCTTTGTATGAGTGTATTTGGAAGATGATTATTCGATTGATGTACTTACGCTTTATTTATACGATTTTTATGTAAACTAGGTAGCTAGTTAAGAGGATGAAAATAGCGTGATTTTTAAGTCAAGGGATGCCAATGAGTTCATACCCACCACAGCAGTCAATTATTAGTGATCATAGGTGGGATAACTCAAAAATTACGTTAATTTCAATCAGAAAGCAGAAATTGATTCTAAGCTGACCAATCGGTCATCGCATGTCGAGTCGTTTTTTCGTATAAAACAATTAACATCTACCTACCTACTATTGTGAAGGTAAAGCCGTATTGCAAAACGCTAAGTCAGACCCACAAACTAAGGAGATGTAAGCTACTGCAAAATAACGATGTCTTGTAAACTGAAATCGCACTACGGATAATATTTGAGCGTTTTGGAATGAGGAAAGGTGCTCACACAAACATTATGTACCTACTTAGGTATTTAAGGGTACTTACAACCAGACTCATATCTACCTACTAAGTACCATTCTCTACGGGCGCATACCGCGCATATCTGAACAAACTTATGAAAGTCAGGACAAGGACAGGCCTAAAGATAAATCCTAATACCTAAACGTAATTTTAAGTATAACATGAGAGAACATATTTTGTATTTAGATTTAGTATGGGCTGCAAGGCCCCCATTTTCAAGTCTTTATCGGCAGTTGAATCAATAAAATACCCAAGACATAAATATGTAAGTAGGTACTTATATACCTACTAGCTGTATCCCTTCCACACAACTTTTTACCATGGGTCTTTTCTATTTGCCACTCTGTGCAAGTACCCAGGAGGGCGCCATCTATGAGGCCCCCTTGTTCATGCTCCTTCTGTTCATAAATAGGCTCTAGTCTTAAAGTGCCTAAGGCTTCCAATAGGTTAAAGATGACCCTGGTTGTTTTATCTGCAACTAAAAGTTTAAAAGGGAACTATCGCATTGCCCATTTGTGAGAGAAATAAAATCTAGGCAAATATTTTTTTTTTACATTCATCTTTAATGTAGGCAATAGTTACTGTTTATATATTATTACCCACTTACTATTTCACATGAATTTTAGAATTCTACCTTCATTACTTACTTGATTTTAGACTTTCAACTTCACAGCGCACGCTTTTGGGGCACAACTTTTTAAGCTAGATAGGCCTAACTCATTAATTAGTTGCTTATATTATAAACTTAACTACTTATTTCCAAAGGAATGTAACTATTATTAAGTACGATATTTCTGACTTCTAATAATTACCCTGAAATTTTGAAGTAAGGAAGCTGCTTTATCAATAAGTAGATCTTAATCTCAAAATTAGTTAGTTTCTAGATTGAATTAGATAATACAGCGTTATCTATATTTCGCACCCTTAAAAATAAAAAGATGTAACTCAAAAACTACAACTTGTGGGAATCGTCGATTAAAGTTTTCAACTTGTTCCGACTTGTCATTGATTCAAAGTTTTAGACCACTTACTAGGTGTTTTGATTTTGACGTATCGAGAAGGCTGTTGAATTCTACCTAATCTTTACGCAATGAATATGCGTTTTATTGTAAAAGGTCAAAATTCGTAAATTTCGTGTTACATCTTTTTTTTTTTAAACGAGCGATTTGTTAATTGTTCTTCTAGTATTAGGGTGCTTCCATAGAATGACAACTGTACGGATGACGAATATTAGGTTCAAGGAATTACGCGATCGAGTTCTGGCGACTTTTACGTAAACCCACCCCGCAGGTTATATATTTTCGTTGGTATGCACGGTTACACATCTAGGTATACAAATCCAGTTTACGCTGGCCTCTTATTAGATGGAAAGTCTATACAATGCGAGATCAGCTTTAACTAATACCCACAAAATATATTGTAAGTATATGTAACTTGCGGTATTTTTATGGGTAGGTAATACTAGTTTGCGTTATGCATCTACAGTAATGCGAGCTATTTTCGAAAAAACAAATAAACCGCAACTGCATCATATTAATTAGAACAAGAGTTACAATTTATTACCTACTATGATACTTTTTAAGTTCAAATTTAATTTTAAGCGGCGGTAGCCTAATGGATAGGGCGTCGGACTTGCGATCATGTGGTTGCCGGTTTGAACCCCACCCATTGCACTACCGACGTGAACCCACTCGTAACACAAGCATTTTAGCTTAGCACGAGGGGTTAACAAGAATGCTAGTAATGTGCGACCCACATTGCTAGTAAGCTTTTTTTAAAAAAAAAAAAAAAAACTGGATTAGGAATATCCATATGGTTATCTGAACAAAGCACTCATAATGCCTGCTTCACAATGTGCCAAATTAATGCATAGAGCTTACTTCATTTATCACTATATAATATAATATAGGTACTTACTTTAATTTGCCATCAATCCATCACTAATCAGGATGCAAACAAGAGTTGCTGATAATTACCAGTTACGGAAAAAAAATGTCTCGCATAGGGACTCAGAGAGGCCAATAATCAATATACGCAAGCACACGGCTTAAAAAAGAGGCAAGTTTTGATGAGCATAGTAGCCGGCAGCAAAGTTGTTAAGTACCTACCAGTTATAGTGTGTTTGTTTAAAACTTATTATGTACTAAAATTCACAGAATAAAATTAAGATTCGAAAAGGTGGCATGAGTGCACTCGGCAATAAGACTTGTTGATCAAGATAGATGCCGCCGGTTACTGGCCTATTATTATTTTTTTTAAGGTCAATTTATACTAGCGCTGAGTCGAAGCGCATCGAAGCGTCTATCCAAAACTGAACATAACAAATTCAACCGTAACTCCACAGCGTACGGCACACATTACTTCTGAGGCACCAATCAGTGTTGTTCACGGGCAGACGCGCGAATTCAGAAGAATGCGCGCGTCTTTTTAAAATATCAGCAGTAATGTGTGTGTTACGCTGTGGAGTTAAGGTTGAATTTGCTATGTTCAGTTCTGGATAGACGCTTCGATGCGCTTCGACTCTAGGCTAGTATAAATTGACCCTTAGTGTGAATTAAGCTTTAGATTACATTCAGAAGTTTGTTAGTATGATAATACTCCTTGCAGTTTGGTGGCCTATTGTTTTGATACTGTAAACTATCGGGTTATTTATTTCATCTTAGCTATCATTTTAAATATTAAGTTAATAAAACTGCTTTTCAATTGTACAACTTCCTATTTTTTGTGATGTCAGAGTAATTTAAGTTATTTTAGTGAAGGAAAAATACGACCGCAGGCAGGATTCGACCCTGCGCTGCGTCTTCTGGTTAAGTACACCAGATGCTAAGCCAGGGACTCGCAATGACTTAACCAGAAGACGCAGGGTCGAATCCTTCATTTTTCCTTTACTAAAATAACTTAATAATCTTTGCATGGAAAATGCCTAAAAATACAAAAAGATAGATGTCAGAGTAATGTTTCCCTAGGCCTCTAGTATAAGAATTAATAATTAAAAAGTAAATATTAAATATTAAGAATAAATTGTTATGTTGTTGTTAACAGATGATTAATGAAAGAAATTGGTGTTTGTGTTAGGTAGGGTAGAAAACTCCCATTGTTTATTATTAATAAATGGCTGTGAATTGTTAACTGTTATATAGAACAGATATGCTTGGCATTATTTTTAGTGAATAAAGTGTATGAAATGATATTCTGTGTTATTTATTACGTTTATTTACAATTATATCAAAATAAGTACTTATCTCATCAGAGTCTTTTTAACAGAAAATTATATGATACTATGCCAACCTCAAGTAAATAAATGCCCCTAAGGCTACTCGCTGACCAAATGGGTAAGGGGTTGATACCAATCAAGTGACTAGAAACAAAACAAAAGTTAAAATGAACTGATTT
Source organism: Subacronicta megacephala (assembly GCA_958496365.1). Taxonomy (NCBI): domain Eukaryota; kingdom Metazoa; phylum Arthropoda; class Insecta; order Lepidoptera; family Noctuidae; genus Subacronicta; species Subacronicta megacephala. The sequence goes on along the minus strand of OY292516.1, from coordinate 15,627,159 downwards.
ATTAAATACTTAAATATATTGAACTTTCACTCAGTCCATCTGTGTTTACAGCTAGTGCAAACATAGTAAAGTCTCATCTCTTCTTCTGCACGTCGCGTCTGTCCCTGGAAGAATACTGCTTCTCTGTGGTTGCAGTTAGGGCACATGTGATCCTTCGTTCGGGGTAGTGTCGGATCACTTACTACATCAGGGTTAATATGAGTTAATTCGTCAACTTCGTGCATAATTTTGTTTACATACACACAGTTTGAGTCGGCGAGCTGTTTATAGTCGCAGTTTCTACAGGCATACAGGAGAACTTTGTTGTTCTTATCTTCTCGTGGATACAACATGTTATTACACTCTTGACAGAACTGTATCCCGACGTAACCGGGACCACCATCTTTTCTTGCCAAATTTAAAGTCATAGTAAGTGTTGTACAAATTGTATTTTACAATATATTTGCTTTTTCAAAGCAACACAACTTCTAGAAGAAATAAAAATATTTGTGGTTTGTTTGACAAATACAAATTTGATCATTTGACACTTCGGTTCGGCAAGCATTGTTGTTTTTAATATTTTTGGCATGGCTTCAGAGGCCTTTTAGCAAGCATGAGCATTGTACTTGTCACAGACTAAAGAAATAGAAGAGAAACTAACCCTTTATCTGATAAATTTAGTTGTCTATGGACACAGATAATACAGCCAGCTAGTTTATGAATGAACGATTTTGTCTTGTATTCTAATAAAAGCAGCGCTACCAAATTAAAATTATTAATTTCTATAAACCCTTCGAGCAACACGGAAAGGGAGAAGCCATCAGTAGCGTTACTAGCGTTCCCCTCTGCCAAAGTACAAGCTCAAATGGGCATATGCTTTTAATAAAACTAGGTTGCCACTCGGATTTTTAACTAAACCAAGTCCAGCCGCGCGAGTGAACACAACGGTCCTCAAAATGCGAAATTGTTCGGTTTTCTGCTGCAAAAAGAGGTATGGAACATCAAATCTACTAAAAGATCGTATTACATTTCACATATAAATAAATCTTTACCGTATTTCTCTATTCAATTACATTTTGACACCAAAGTCGTGTATTCTATTTTAAATTATTATCAGATTTGTGTACCAACATCGAGTCCGATCGCCCGTACAAAATACGGATCGGTCGAGCCATAAATCCGAATTCTTGACGATGAACAATTTAGGGAGGGGTTACCTTTAACGTTGAACCTAACGCGTAAGCGCCATCAATTTTACGGCGCTTTCGACTTTTCTTATTAGCGAGAGCCTTAACTTAAAAAGCGTCTTAGCGCTGCATGTTTTTTCGGCTGGTTAGACGGCTATTTGCTGTTTTAGCGCTGTGCAAGGCTTGTTGGTATTGTTTAATTTTGTATGTGTTAGTGTCATTACAGTTTTGGTTTTGTAAGTAGTCATTCGGAATTGCGCTTGTGTGCACATTTCCCCCCGCGAAAAATGGCAGAACTATTTGGTTGGTAATATATCGCTAAGGCTACTCCATACCGTGTTGCTCGAAGCATAAACCTCATCATGACGGGGCGACTTTAACTTAGGTATTACATTATCATTATTTATATAAAATAGTTAATTAGTTAATTATTATAGTTTTTCTAATATGGCTCGCAAACCGAACTTTGTCTTGAAGACTCTGTCGCAAGTTAAGCAGTAGAGATGGCTATGTGCGATATAGGTGTAAATATCTTCGCGTTTGGAGTCTTGTCTCAAGGCGACTGTGTTATTAAAATTATAAATGTAGTCACAGAAAGTGGAAACTAAATCCTCAACTATTATTAATGAGAGTCTAAAATAATTGACGCAATTGCAGTTACATGTTAAAAATGACTTGTAGCCATGGTATTTTTGGGTATGGCATATAGAGGGTCCTCCATGGTATGGCAGAAGAGACATAAAAGTGGAATGAATACTGTGGAAATGCGTTCCTTGCGTAGTATGTGCGGTGTAACCGGGAATGATAAACTGAGAAATAGTGTGATTAGACAACATTGCGCACTGAAAGATGGTATAATAATAATAATAAATAACTTTTATTTCAAGTGACTAAGACTCATAGTGTTAGTAACAATGTTTACTTAAAGTCTATGTTAGTTATACAGTTTTTTTTTTAAATTCTATTAAATATAATTATGAATCATTGCCTCAGAATTCCAGCTGAAATTCTGGAGCAACGATTCATAATACAACAGTCCAGCCTATCGGCCATCATGCTCAGGACGCTGTTGGAGCTGGCCCGCACACGACGCACCAAGGATGCACATCTTTTTCGCATTATTGCAAAAAAGCAATCAACTTTCATATCTGCAAACATCCCCGATGCGCTACAAAAACGAGGCAGCCCCATCAGCACCCTGAAAGCATTATTGTACTGGACACGGAGGGCGCTATAAGATTTCTGCGTAAAATTCACCCACATGCTACAGGTGTAAAATGACGTACAGTAGGCTCTGAAGAGTGTTCTTTTTACATCTTCAGAAGCTCGCGCGAACCTGCGGGCAATCATATTCGCCCTCACCGACAGCGCCCTCCGTTCCCTTTCAATATCGTCATCATCCTTAAGGCCCGTGGTCAATACGTGCCCTAGGTACTTGAAACTGTGTACCCTAGCTAAGGGTACATTGTTCAGTCTGATAGCTGGCACCGTTTCAGGGTATTTTCCAGCAGCCCCAAAAACCATGACAACACTTTTTGTACCATTATACAAAAGTCCGTGCTCTCTAGCATATGTTTCACAGGTTTTTACTAATTTTCTCAAACCACAAACTGATGCACTGAGCAGAACCATGTCGTCTGCATAGCTTAAGTTGTTGACACATATGCCGTCAATATAGCACCCGACTCTGGTACTGCTCAGTTCTCGAATCAACTCGTCTAAGTATATATTGAAAAGTGTAGGAGAACTTAAGCCCCCCTGTCTCACACCACACTCCAATCCGTACAGGCTAGAGTATGCCCCGTCCCATCGAATGCTGTTGATCTGGTTCCCGTACCAGTATTTAAAAATATTGATAACCTCAGGTGGTACGTTAGCATCGGTAAGTTTCTTCCAAAGAATGTCATGTCATGTATAGTGACACGAATTGAAAGGAATAATTATGCTAAGATGGTTTGGGCAAGTCGAGAGAAAAAATGAAACACGATTAACGAATGGAATTTTTAGGAGAATGTTAGCGGCAGCGTCGGAAGAGGTTCCCCTAGACGGACGTACACCCATCTTATCGGCCAGTTTCTCCACAAAGTGTGTATGAAAATCTTTTCATGAAAGTGGAAGAAGCGAAAGATATATGCAAGAGTCGTAGCAAGTGGCAGTCCATAGTTTCTGCCTACCCCTGTGGGTAAAAGGCGTAGGTGTATGTATGTATGTACAGTCACCAGCAGGTCAAGGTATACAAAACTGTCAAATTTCTCCAAATGATTTTAAACCTTGAAGTCTTGAAGATAAAGACCAAAATCAACTGAGAAAATTTGACATTTTGTGGTAGCTTGATGTGCTGGCCACCGTACATACCATGGTATTTTTAGGTGTGATAGATGGCGAGTGGCTGTTAATGTAAACTAACAACTCTGAATCAGCCGCATTATAACAGAATTTAAATAAATTAGTTTTGGCAAAGAAATGTTAAAAAAATATAATAAAATTGTTCATTCATCAAATTGACAAGAAGACGAACGGAAACAAACAAGCAGTTTTTTTTAATTGCAACCCTAATCAAAATTATTTTTTCTATCAAATCTAATAAAATAGCAATTTAAAAATTATGATAGTGCTAATAATCTTTCTTAAGGCTTTCACGGTTTATAGTTTTCATTTCGATGGTTTTTATTATCTCTTTGACTATAATAATACTGTAAGTTTAGTAAAGTTATAAAATAGTATTGATTGATTACCCACTGTAGCAACCCTCAATTCTTGCCGCAATGTTGGCATCAGTGATGAGTTGAAGCCGGTGGTTGGCTGACTGACTAAATAATTTCTTTTCCCATCCGTAGCCGATTGGTGTCGTGCTATCCAAATGGGTAAGGAATAGTTTGTGCAGTATTTTTTATCGTTTATTTATTATTTTTGTTTTAAAACTCTGTGTATCAGTGTTATAAATAAGCATGCCATGTAAAAGTGTAAATTCCAAATATTCTTTTCTTGAAAAGTTGTAACTTATACGCATTGTACGTGCATGCATAGGTGTCGGCCATGGCGCAGACATGTTTTTCTCGTGGTGTAAAACTAATCCATTTTCATCTTTCTACCGCCGCGATAATTATGAGGTGCACTAAAAGTTTCTCCTTTTGCGTTATCCACTTAAAATGACGGTGTATAAATTTCTGTGTTGTGCATCGTAAACACAAGTGATAACCGGCAGCGTCAATATTTCAGGTAAGCCCCGTGGTATACGCACGGCGCGAAAGCACGTGAACCACCGCCGCGAGCAGCGATGGGCGGATAAAGATTACAAGAAAGCCCACATGGGTACGAGGTGGAAGGCTAACCCCTTCGGTGGTGCATCTCACGCTAAGGGCATCGTCCTGGAGAAAGTGTAAGTACGTCCCTTAGACCTAACTCGCTTGGTCGTTGTATGCCCATGCATGTTTGTGTCACAGAACGTTGAAGTGTTTGGTGGATTTACGCGCACTTGCAGGTTGAGTGTCGAAGTCAAGAAGATGGACGCTGCAGTCGGCGGGCGTCGCTTCCGCGCGCAGTATTATGCCTTGTGAATGTGTTTCTACTACAATCACAGGATAATACTGCGAGCGGCGGCGTCGCAACATTCACAGAGATGAAAAGCATCCAAATTTCAACATCAAGAAGTCAAGTTGAAGTGATAACAAGCAAACATGATTTTTGTCAGTTGCATTGTACCTACATGTTTTTTTTAATACAACAGCCGGCACGCATTCTTTTCTTCTGAAGTAAGCTGATCTCTATTACACTGCACAATTGCTGTTAAAAAAACATAATGCATGAAACATGAGATGTGTAAATACCACATGGGTCATTGAACTATGAATGAGGTTATATACACATGTATAGACATGGTGTTTACGCTCTTGCGCCGTTACTTTACTAATGTGTGCCGGTTTCAATATTTTTTTATGTTGTGGCACATGAGATGATGCTGCCAGTATCCTGTGATTGCTAGAAATGTTATTTACTCCTACATGTGTAACTGTACTCAATTTGTTGGGTGTGAATTGTCCTCTTCCATCCAAACTATATAATAAAAGTTAATGAGCTTCCTGTTACTGACAAGATAATTTCTTGAATAGTATGTGTCATACTGTTTCATTCTTTTTGTGTAGCCTTCCGAATGAATTACTGAAAGAACAAGTAGATTTGGATTCTAAACTTGTGAATAGATCAATTCAATACTAATTGATGCTGTAGATAGCATAATGATTTTTGTTTTATACCCTAGTGTGCTACTTCAACTTTGGCATGAAAATGCCACTGTAATTGTAGGACCATGATATCCTGAGTAGTTGTAAATCACTCAATAAAATTGATCTCAACTTTTTATAATTCAGTGGTGTGGAAGCCAAGCAGCCTAACTCTGCCATCCGCAAGTGTGTGCGTGTGCAGCTGATCAAGAACGGCAAGAAAGTAACAGCTTTCGTGCCCCGGGATGGTTGTCTCAACCACATTGAAGAGAACGACGAAGTACTAGTAGCAGGCTTCGGTCGTAAGGGTCACGCCGTTGGTGACATTCCCGGAGTCAGATTCAAGGTAAAACTTGTAATATTTACTTTTTTCAGTTTTTTTTTTCATACGAGTAAGTCAAAATTAATTACACAAAACTTTTCAGTTCAGTGTAAAGCTGAATTTTGCAATAATTTAATAAAAATCCTTTACATTTAGTGGTTTTTAATACATGCTTAGTTTTTTGTGGCTTCAATTTAAAATACAGAACTTATTCAGTAGTTTGACATGGTTAAGTACCAGTGTACCAGGTACCTGTGGTAGCTGTTTGCAAAATTTTTTGTCTTCATTGGCAATGTGGGGTTAGACAGAGGCTAACTTGATGTTGATTGCCTTGTGAATCCATTATAAGTATGTTGGGTTGTATTTTGCAAATTTACAAAGGGACATTCATTAGTCATCAGTAGATTCAGTAGATTCTGACTTTGAAGTAATTGTTACTCTTTGGCCTGCAATGATGCAGTTTAGTGTTGTTACTTCTCAATTAAGGGAAGAATATCTCCAGTATTGCTGAATTTAGTCCTCTTTATGTGCTGATAATTATATTTTGTTGTGCAGGTCGTGAAGGTCGCCAATGTCTCCCTCCTAGCCTTATACAAAGAAAAGAAGGAAAGGCCACGATCATAGAGCGTGACTTACACTGTGATAAGGTAACTATGATATGATTTTGTTACTGTAATAAAACAATGTGTAGGCGTTAATGGCTGTAAATTGTATTTTTTTTTAGTATTGAAGAACTTAAATTTCTTATAAAGGTGTTAAAATGATGTTATCATTCTTTATTTGCTACTGCTGAATGCCATGACGCAACACTTTGTCTGATAACACTTTTCATTGTAAACAATGTAAGGAAAACATGTATTTTAGTAACAAAATGTAATTTTGTTCCAGTGACCTGCTGCTGCAAAGCTGTGTTGTTTATAAGTGTACATTATAAAAAAAAATGTAAAATCAAGTACATAATAAACTGTGTACGTCAAAATTACAGTTTTTTACTTATCACGCCTTGTCCAAAAAGTTACTAGTACTTATTCAGTGTGAAAATTAACAAAAATTGAAACTTACCAAGTAATAATATCTGTTTTAGAAGTTAACATAACATACCATCACGCCTGTATTCCCCGAAGGGTTAGGCAGAGGTGTACTAATATACACCCACATTTCGCCGGTATGTTTAGGTCCCATGTAATAGGGGGTGAGCCTATTGCCATTAACCGGGCACAAATCCAGACTCCGAGCTGCTACTGGGAATTTAATAGAAAAACCCAATAACACTGCTCGACCTGGGAATCGAACCCAGGACCTCTAGCGTAGCAGTCGCGCTTGGGACCACTAGACTAACGAGGCAGTCAGTTTTAGAAGTTAATCAATCATAAAAATCCCACTTGACTGCATGTAATGATAAACTGTTACCTATAATTTTCCTTATAAATTTCCCGTCGTGTTCACTGATTTTGATTTTGATTTTGAAATGTCTTTATTTACATACTAATACAAGAGATACAAACAGATCTTATTCTAGTTGTACCTATACAAATAATGTAGGAAAAGATTGTTACATAGGCTGTCATCGCCTTTTTAAACAATAAACATATGCAAAATAATTCATTACCTCATGAGATAGTTTTATATTAATCTGAACTAGTGAATTACGCAGCTTTTTGTTTAAACCACGTAAGAAAGACGTTAGATATTGCAAAAGTAAATTGGGTATACTAACTACACATACCCAACACATCTATAAAATAACTTTAATTTGACATGGAAGTAACAGCGAATAATATTCATAATTTATAACAAAACATTAAATTAACTGAGGGTAGATCGTAACAGATAACAACTGTCGATCAGCCGGTAAGCGAGCTACTGTTACGTATCGTCTAAGAAATAGTGATGGGGCAAGCGGTAGCGTTTATATGTGTGTCGATAAGGTAACGATGTAATTCTACTAACACCTATTTTTGAAATCAGTATATTATGATGTGATTTGTTAATCTGATTATAGAATTTCCGCGACAATTTTAATATGTAATCCTTAATAAATGGATATCTAATATTATGATGTAATGTTTTCAAATTAGTTTTAAGGGGTGTATTATATGCGGTTTTTAGGGCTTTATTCTGAACGACCTGTAATTTTTCATAGTTCGTATTAGTGATACTGCTCCAGGCTGGTGCTGCATAAGTCAAACATGGTCTTACAAGGGTAGTATAGATGCGCATTTTTGTCTGAGCACTAAGGTTAGACTTGCGATTAAGTATGGGCTTTAGTGCGTTGAGGGCCTTAATACCTTTTGCACGGAGAGCGTCAGTATTGCTATTCCAGTTGATTTTGCTGTCTAATACTGATCCTAAGTATTTAACCGTTTTGCTCCAAGGTATCGAGTACCCATCTATTTTGACAAGCCTAGAAGGAAATACGCGTTTACGAGTGAACAGAATGCTTTCTGTTTTTGACGTGTTTAATTTGAGTTTCCACTTTGGAAAGACAACCATTTATAATCTTAGTTAGAAAGACAACACTTTTCTGGGATAGGTTCTTCAACAAAATGTTTTGCAGTCCATCTACTCCAGCAGCCTTACGGGTCTTTAATTTGTTAAGTAAGGTCCGGACTTCAACAGGCCTTACTAGCTCAGGCAGATCGTGATTTTTTGTTGTATTAAGGGTATTTATTGAGGTTTTAACCGCAGATTCGGTGTCCGAGTCCCCTACCCAGTCTTTTGTAAGGCACATGTTGCTTAGAAATGCATCCGACAAAACTTCGCACTGTTGCTGAGGATTTGAAGTAGGTAATTCTCCTGCCGACTTGAGAGGTGGTATACTTAGAGATTTGTGGTTGATAGAATTAATTACCCGCCATATATCAGAGCTTGGATTATCTACTTTGGCTAGCTTATTGTTCCACAGAGAGTCATTAAATTCAGCAAAGTCGTTTTTGAGTTTATGCTGTAGGTGGTTGACTCGAGCAAACAATAAACGCCGAATATTAGGGTCTTGCGCTTTAAGAGCCTGGCGTCGGGTGGCATTTTTAGTTTTAATTTCATTTTTGAGGCGTCTCGGCAATTTAAATGCAGCTGTATTTGTATATTTGGGAACACTTAAGTCACGAGCAGCCGAGATGGTGCTTGTAAAATGTTCAATAGCTAAATCTATTGACTCACGTGTAGAAAATGTTGTAGTAGAAAGTATGATGTTAGTGTCCAGGTGGTTCCGATAATGCTTCCAGCAAGCCCTTGCGTAATTAAATATCACTCGAGGCAGCATTGTAAATTTACCATCAACAGAGAAAAGTACGGGGAGGTGATTTGAGGACAAACAGGACAATGTTTGTGGGTCACTTACTGTAAAAGTATTTTTAATAAGGACCACATCCGGTGTGGATGGGGAATATGAACTGTGATAATGGGTTAGAGTTGGTGTGGTTGGAGCCAAGATCTCATAATCATTATCTACCATGTGCTCAAACAATGTAACGCCGTGACTATTAGCACTAGTGCAGTGCCAATATGGATGTTTTGTGTTTAAATCACCCATTACGACTGCGGCTGGATAGGCATTAAGCTTGCTCGTCAGATCGCTTGCAAGAAGTGGCATGTTTGGAGATTGGTAGGCTGCAATGAACGCAACAGGTTTGTTTGTTATCACTAAATGTATTCCAGTACATTCAATATTTTGTGTAGTTGGTAAATCGAGTGGAGTATGGAGTATATTAGATTTAATAAGAATGGCTACCCCTTGACCTCGCCCATCAGAATTTTTGTCCTTTCTGTAGCAAATGTATCCTGGGGTAGATAATTTACAAAGAGGAGATATTCTAGTCTCAGATAAAGCTATAATATCAATGTTTAACTCGCTTGCCAGTTGTAAAAGTTCCGTTATTTTAGTACGAATGCCATCAGCATTCCAGTATATGACACGTAACTTCTGAGTATTACACATATTGGCCAAGATGAGTGAGAATTAATATTACTTTGTCCATCATACTATTACATGTAAGAAAATGGCTTTTAATAGATTTAATAGTCATTAAAATTGCAAGCATATCCGCAGTGGCTTGATCTTGAGGTCCAGCATGTTCAAGGCAATACGCTGTTGAAGTTTTGCTACCCGATGCAGTTACAGTATTCCATGCTCTGCCGTCCACCTTGTTTGATGTCATGTGGATTTTGTTTTTATGTGAGACTCTAATTTGCTCTTGTCTTTCCTGCATGAGTTTAAGGTACTTTTGTCGCTCTTTGCATTCCCGGTAATTTGCCGGGTGATTTCCATTGCAATTGCAACATTGAGCTGGTTGCTCTCTACCCACTTTAGGACAGTCCGAGGTAGGATGCAGTTCCGTGCACTTTACACAGCGAGGAGTAAGGTTGCAATTTCTAGAAGAATGACCAAAATCCTGGCATCTAAAACATTGGGTACCGTAGGTGTTCTTTGATTTGAACTTGCGAATTTGGACAACACAGTTGCTGAGAAACTTCACTTGTAGGAGCTTTTCGAATTCACTGCCAGCTTGCAGCTGCACCAAGTAGGGTGGACAGTCGGTGCTTTTCCCTTCTGGGACTTTCATTTTCCTAACAGTGGTTTCCAGGAATCCCAGGGATGCAAGTTCAGACTTAAGGGTATCTTCCACATAATTGGGAAGCCCAAAAATAACTGCTTTGTACATTTTTTTCATCTTTTCTGGAGTAATTGTAGAAAGCAATTTTCTCTAAAATAAGCCCCTCTTTTACAGCCTGATGACTATCAGAGTTATGACAGACCACAGCCAGCTTGCTGTTTCCTTTATAATGTAAGTGGAAATTTTTGCCGTACCTTTGAATCAGTGTCTTGATATAGTCATGCGTCCAGGTTGGTTTTAATTCCAGCAGAATGGGCGGAACACGGCTGGATTTGGCCTTAGCGGAAGAAGCATTTCGGAGGCGAGCAGCTATTGAAGTTGTTTCTGTACATTTATGTTCAGCTGGGAGATTTGCAAATTGATTTGTGGTGAAAATAGGATCAGTAGGTGTCTTCTCGTCGTGTTCACTAGAATCGTCGGAATATACGAGTAACTATTGCGAAATAAGGAACTTAGAATTCTATAAATATGAAGTAACAACTTACCAGTTTACTTCAGCAACCAGCTGAACTGCTGCTCTTCTGCCTATCGTTGATATGGCAAGTCTTAAACAAATTGACTAAACAGATCATCAGCCTGTAGATCACGTTTGTAAAATGAGCCAAGCTGTTCCTTCGTAAATACGGCCACTGGCCATGTTGGATGTTGGCTTCGGGCACTAGACATATACATGTAGGTACCCTTACTAACCCCGTGTTTCGAAGACAAAACATGTAAACAGCTACTTATCCCACTCGCTCTGAGGATACGAGTTAGATGTTTGTAACTTTGTCAGGCCGCCTCCCATAATTTTCGAGCTTTCTTCACCGATAAAGACAGTATGACTAAAGTATAGTACCTACCTAAATGTCACTTTGAAAAGTAGTGACCTCACCGCTTGATTCAAGTCCCCGAAAACAAGGAACGGCTAGAAGCACTCGCTGTTCGCTGCGTGTGCCTGTTAAGCGTTTGAATGTATTTTTAAACCGACTTCCAAAAAAGGAAGAGGTAGGTACTAAGTTCAGCTGTTATATGTTCACAGTTTTTCCACACAATTTAAGGCCAGCTTATACTGGTTATGTATAGCTTGATGTGTAGCCGTGCATAGTGTTTGGATGCGTGGAAAGCAATTAAACCAATTATTAGTATCGAATATATTTTCGGAGATAAACGATTATTAGAAAAAACAGAACTTGCTTACGACGCTTCATGATCGTCTATGCGCGAACGCTAGTTGATGATAGCCTTGTCCTGTTTAAGCACACAATGACATGAAAAAACGCGCAGACAAGCTAGTGCGCGTGTAGTAGTAATAGGCGTACATTTGTATACCACCACCCGTATAACTATAAATCGTAATAACATCCCAGTCCATATATGAGATTTTTTGCCGCAAATAAAAATTCGTTGACGCATTTGATTAAGACACCTAACTCGGAGATAGCCAATAACAGCTGGTTTCTCCCCATAAAATAAAGCGACGGTATCTTCTACACGCTCCGCAGATTGGCATATGCACGACCATCAAACCAACACATCCATCATCAAAGTAAAATAATACACAAGATTATAGCTAAATATAATTTCATTGCTCTGATTACATTATATGCATGTTTACAAGGGACGTAGCCTGACAGCTGTTAGTATATTCCCTACATATCTGCTGACTACCTAAGCAAGAGATTAGAAAGTACCTATATGACAGTACAGTATTAAAATGTTCATACGTTACGAATACACGCTTTCGTTGCAAATTTTTAATTTTAAATATTTAAAAGCAATCTTGTCTAAATAAAACCAATAACCTAATTGTGTTTATATACCTATACTAGGTAGGTACCTAGTATCTTCTTGTACAGTCGCCAGCACGTCGATTTATACAAAACTGTCAAATTTCTCTAAATGATATTAAACCTTAAAATGTAGATGAATAAGTTCAAAACCAACTGAGAAAATTTGAAATTTCGTGGTAACTTGGTGGGCTGGCGACGTATATGACTTCACGTATATTCGTAACATGAAAGTTCTATTCGAAGTTTTCTAAATGAGCCTGTTCTAAATATTCTAATGCTTGGAATTGTTTCGGATACAGCAATAGGTAAATAAATACGCCAAAGCAAGCTCAGTGTAAAATGTAACACCAGTCTTTTTAAATGCAGTGAAGTGTTTTGGCATTTGAATATTTAGAACCGACGATACAATTAAGTATGGATTCATGAAACAACTAATTACATAGGTACTACTATTAGATTCCGGTACAAACTATGTTAGTTCAAAAATAGTGTCTTTTAAATCGGCGTGCGAAGTAAACCGGTGCTTAGACAACGAATAAAACTTAACTTACAAACTATTATGATGAGAATTTATGATATTTTGATTACGGGGTTTTTTCAATGATTATGGTTCATAGTTTACATAAGCGAGCTTAACCGCTTTAATATCATTATTTGATCCTATCACTACGTTACAAGAACTAATCTATAAAATGTACATTTTCCAATAAATTATTTTAATAAAATCGGCCTCTTATTTTCGATATTAATTTTTATATTACTTATCACACCTCTAGATACCTACATCATTTTCAAAAATACACATTTTCGAGTACTATATCCAACTCTAAAATCACAGACCAATCGAGATGTAGTAGGTAACGGTGCGCAAGAGGACCAACTGCGATCCTACTTGTAACATAACAGGTACATGAAAATAAAATATACAAACAATACATACAAGCTCATGTATTGTAAGAAACGACATTGTCCTACAAGTACAGTCACATGAGGTTATACTCGTACAAAACTGTCAAATTTCTCCAAATGATTTTAAACCTTAAAATATTAGTGATTAAGTTGAAAATCAACTGAGAAAATTTGACATTTTGTGGTCACTTGATGTGCTGGCCACCGTACTACAAATAATAGTATTTATACCACTTATCAAATTACCGCTGGATTACTCACTTTTCACTCATTTGAAAACATATTTTAATTTAGGACAAATCGTTTAGTTACATTACACAAAGAGCTCAATCTCAACATAACGAGTACTTACCTAAATATTTTTGTTATGTAGGTAAGTAACGCCCCTATTGGACATTAAATTGCTCGAACAAATATATCGAATGGTTCGCTTAAAATAATATTTCGATATTTTTTACTTGATCGAATGTTTCTAGAAGTATCTAGAAGAGATCGATGCCAGATTTATAGAATTATATAAATAGGTATAGTGTGATTTGATAAATTATTATTGTCTTCTAGACGAAATTCTTGTAGTGTTGTCAAAGAGATTAATTTTCGATACACCTCTTTGTAGACGTATTTAGGGATGTCAACTAGAAGACTATCAATAACCAAAAACAAATACAATTAAGGTCCACGGATCTAAAATATAAAATGCCAGATGAAACAGCCTGCGGCGGATGCACAATCGCGGGTATGTGCACACTCAATACCTTATGAATACCACCCTCTAAATAGTTCCCTCCTCTCTTTTCGTATATCGATAGCCTACACTTATACTTCATTATCTTTGCAATCTGTATGTTTCCCATTAATAAAAAATATATAGATATATCGAACTTCAGCTAGTATTTTTTTTTATTTCAATTTTAAAGTCCTGCCCCAATGACCCTCTAACGTTATAGAGAATAAGCCCCTTTTTGAATATCAAAGATAAACTAGTTATTGATTTATTTTATACATAAACGCGGAATAGCTACGTGTTATGTGTTACAAGCTAGTACATTATTATACCTGGAGATACATCGTATTGTTATACTCTAAATAACAATTCCTATTCCACATTTAAATAATATGTCTTTTATATTTCGAATCTTCTTTTAGATTTAGGCGAGTATTATACATAAGTATAGTTTACTAAAATGCAATGATTTGAAGATACTCGTATATGCAAGGCACAGATTATGTGCTTTATACTTTGATTTATTATGCCTTTACAATACTTTTCACCTTTAAAGGTTTTACTTTGAAATACAATATCATCACCATAGGCAAAGTGACAAAGCTTAAAGCTGTAAAATTTTAAGAGATGTTTGATTTACTACATGAAGATTTTGCGCGATATATTTTTTGTCTGATTCTGATATATTAATATTAAACAGTATGATTTCTAATAACGATCACTCGTATAGTGCGTGTATATTAGCGTTCGATGATGTCTTAAGTTACTTATACGGTGTGGCACCGCGGGCGGCGAATGATTTCCAATTTAGTATCCGGAACACGCGCTGAAATCTGTAAATGAAATACAATGTAAACATGAAGATTTTTGTGAGGCCAGTCCTAAGCGTATAATTTCGAGATTGCTTTTCTTTTTTATTAATAGGACGTGTGTATATGGTGATAATGATACAATTTAAAGCGAATGTGAGTGGAGCCGCCGGGGGGGAGATCCTTCAGAAAGGTCAGGTGCGTAGTACTCGTAACCGGCGCGTATGTATGAAAATACGTATAATTGTGGTAAGCGAAAGAGATATGCAAAAGTCGTAGCAAGTGGCGTACCTACTATAGTTTCTGCCTACCCCTGTGGGACAAAGTCGTGAGTTTCTTTTTCCCATTTTTTCCGTCACTTGTTCAATAAAATTTCTTTAAATGTAAAATAAAACATTTGTATCTATGTAACCAACATTTTCATGGTTTCAAATGTAATTTCCTTATCGTGGGCGCCTCGATACCCCCTCATTGACTTATTTTCCTTAGACAGGTGATAAGGACGCCCGCATAATCAATAAGTTCAGCATAGATACTCTGTATTATTGTTTTTATCGGATACTCAAGTTTTATTTTAAAATTTTAAAGTTAAATTTAGCTTTATATAGAACCTTGACTTGAAATCACTTAATTAGAATTTTAAAAAATATTTACATTTGTTATTAGGCACTTTTTATAATGATTAATAAATAGATGTTGCCCTCGGTTTCACTTGCATCACATAGGACTTTTTGAGATAAAAGGTAGCCTGTCCTTGCTCAGGATTAAAAGTATCTCCCAGCCAAATTTTACCGAATTCTGTTCAGGAGTTTAGGCACGAAGGTGTAGCAGACAGACAGTCAATTTTTGACTTTTTATAATACATGCTCGGCATCAAATGACTGAATTCCAAACATCAAGATCCAGAAACGAACTACTTCAAGAAATCAAGACGTTGGAAGAAGGATCATGGAACTAAAGTGGAAGTGGGCAGGACCCTTGGCGAGACGGAGTGACGACAGGTGGACTATGACAATAACCGAGCGGTGGCAGAGGGAGGGCAGTAGGAGTGTCGGGCGTCCAGCAGCAAGATGGGTTTGACATAATTCGATGAGGAGAGTGGCACGGGACCGTTGTGGATGGCACAAACGAGAGGCCTATACTCAGCAGTGGGTGAAGTCAGGCTGTGGATGATGATGATGATGGATAGCTCACCAGGCGCGTCTGTATGGGCTAGGTGCCGTTGTCATCGGGGCGCGGGTAGTCCATGGTCTTGATGTAGGCGACGGCGGCACAGAACTGGGTCCACCAGTACAGCGCCTCGCCCTGCAGCAGGGACCCGCCCAGCGCGTTCACCAGCTCGATCGTGGACAGCAGAGATGGGGGGTTCACCTGGTATCCATGGTAGTTCACGTATATATCTTAACGTCTTTATATAATTAATCAAAATTTTGTACTATTACACACTATAAGTGCAGTGATAGCCTAGTGAAATGAAATGAAATGATATTTATTTCTGTAAATAGATCTTTTCAGGACACTTTTACAAGTCGATTTTTTACATTTTTTTTAACTAGTTGGCGCCGACGTTTCCTATCTGACGACCTCTGAGAATAAACGTCGAAACAAACTCAGAGAATCATGGTCTCTTTTAAAGTCCAGACAATAGTTGTTGTTAGATATGCGAGTTTAACAATGTAGGGCAAAATCTGAACAGGCCTTTTGAAGAAAGAGCCATAGCAGCTTTGAGTTGACCTGTCCTAACTGACGGCACGCATACATCAGTCATCGTGTAGCTCAACCATTTTATAGGGAGCTCAACGACCCGTCGCACAACGATACCAGATCAGCAGGACTTTTGACTGCCAGGTGATATGACCATTGGACTGCCAAGTCAAAGGTCTCGAGTTCGAATCCAAGGCACGCACCTCTGACTTTTCGAAGTTATGTGCGTATTAATACTTAATTATCACGCGCTTAAATGGTGAAGGAAAACATCGTGAGGAAACCTGCATGCCTGAGAGATTTTCTTGACGGCGTGTGAAGTCCGCCAACCCGCAGTAGGCTAGCGTGGCGGACTATAGCCTAATCCCTCTCGTAATGAGAGGAGACCCGTGCCCAGCAGTGGGACAATGTAATGGGTTGATACACACTATAAGGTGAATGAATATATTAGAAGATTTTTTTAATGTAAAGAGAATCTGAATATTTTTCCTAATAAGCATGGTTCACGACAAAGTAAAGCATGGTTTACTTACTCTGAAGTTACTGAAGTTACTCATTACTGAAGTTAGTGGATGATTACGTGTGGTATACACTAGGAATTATTTATTCGTAGGGTATACATTTAATTTTTTTACTGAGAATTTCATAAAAACACTTCGCTCGGAATCGAACCCAGGTCTTTTAGCGTAGCAGTCCCGTAAGACCTCAGTTGTTAAGTCCCAACAATATGTCCTAAGCGACTGCTACGCTAACGCTACCCTATATGCTCAGTAATTTGGCTACATTCCGTCCAAACAAACAAAATTAAATGCAATTACAATTTCAACTTAATATGTAATGTATGTGTGACATGCTTACCTTCAGTATGACGTAGACGAGGACCGGGGTGAGGTCGTCGGCGGAGGGAGTTGTGCCCTCCGTGAGACCAAGCACCGCCATTATCGACGTCACGCACCGCATTATACACGAAAGCTGTGTGGAATAATTATTTTGAGTTGAGATTATTTGATAATTAAGTATTAATATTATTTGCTACTGGCTGACTTGACAGACGTTGTATTGTCTCACCAATTCTTTGTGTAAAATTGAAAATTTTCGTAATATTTGTATCCGGAAGAACCCTCTACAGTGTGAAACTTGAAAAAAATTATGAAATCGGTAGAGTCAGAGTGAAGTCGGTGAAGTTATGGCGTGCGTGACCAAGAGAAATAAACAAATCACGTTCAGATATATTATATTTATACCATTTTTTTCTATTCTTTGAGTTTGTTTCCATTTTCGTCGTCATAAAAGAGATGCTGGTACCATCTAGTAATTAAAAAAGAAAACATTTACTTGTAAGAGAGTCTTTAAAAAATCTATTTACAAAAACAAATATCATTTATATAAAATTCGAAACTAAATGGCAGTCGAAACAGCTGGAACACATTTGATGATTTTTTGTGTGTTTGTATGGGTCACTGTATGGTTTAGATTCAATATAATTTTCATTCATTCCTTATAATTGGTTTCAGTAGCTCAGATCAAATAAAAAGTTAAGATGGAACTTTGCGAACAAAGAAGTGAGGCCGGCTAAAACTACGCCTAGCCGTTTACATACACAATTTTACACTATATAACAATACCGAAACTACGCCATATCTTGTCAGTCGAGCTTACGATAGCTCGATAGCTCGATGCTTCTTTGTTCGCAAAGTTCCACCTTAACTTTTTATTTGATCTGGGCTCAGTAGGTGGTGCTGCTATACGGGTGGACAAAACAACGTTATTTGGGTCTGCTAGTATTAGTATTGATGAGGTATATGTGACCTTGTCCCGTGGCGTGCGGTAGACGGGCAGGTGCCGCAGATGTCTCTGCGCGCGCGGGTAGGGCGCCGCCCAGCGGTGGGCCGCGCCCACGCCGCACGACCGCGCTGACGTCACACCACACACGCGACGGATGTGCTCGCTCAAAACTCTGTGTAACAAGTATAACACACGATACAATTTATTGAAGCAGCGGTAGGGCATCTGACTTGCGATCACCGACGTAAGCCATATACAGTTTGTTAGAAATAACACTGCTCATCTGAAGTTAGCCGTTCCGAATTGCCGCGCTGATAAAATCGCTTAATTAAATGTTTTTATAGACAAATATCGAAATTAGCAAAGAAATTAATCACACATGCGAAACATACGACCCCAATTAACTTAACACCGACTCTTTCTATTAAAATTTACCATTGCTAACTTCAGACTAGCTTAGTTATTTCTAACAAAGTGTACAAAAAATAAGCAGTAATGTATGTGTGTAGTACTGACTGGTCTCGTGCGATATCTCCGTCCCCGTTGGGGAACAGCACGTGCAGGTACAGCCGGGCGAAGGCGGCGCGCTCCACCGTCACCTCCGCGCTCTCCAGCAGCGTCGCCGTGGCTCCTGAGTACCAATACAATTCATAAACACTTCTTCTTCTTTATTTATTAAATAGGTACAATAACAGATAACAGATTACATAATGTTATGAGGCAGCTTTAAAGTATGCATTTTCAAATCTGAAATCTAATTATAGCTGTACACAACATTGTTTAAATTATGTCACTTCGTTGAGATGTGTTACCTAATTCATTACCCAATTATACCTAAACAGACTTACAAAATATTGAGGGTAGTAACTAGATTTGACACAGTATTATTGAACTTAGATTAGAATTATTTGAATTTGATATGATGTACTTGTTTTACTCAGGGAGTTTATGAACTTGCATTAATTTTCAAAAAAATAAGACTAGCTTTCTTGTCATTTTACGGGATAATATATAGCCTATGTCACTCAGGAATAATGTAGCTTTCTATTGGTGAAAGAATTTTTCGAATCGGTCCAGTACTTTCAGAGCCTATTCAATGCAAACAAACAATCAAATATTTCCTCTTTATAATATTAGTTTTTATTTCATTAGCTTGTATTGTCCCACTCCTGAGCAAAGGCCTCCCTCCATTTCTCCCACTTTTATCGGTGTTATGCCACTTCTTTCCAATTCTCAAGAAAGATTATTATTTCAATATTATTTTTAAAAGAAACTGTGAAATGGGGATGATTCTTTAGGAGTCAAAAGATGGATTTGGAAAATAATTGTATTTTGGAGAATATTTGAATAGTTGACTGCCTCGTTGGTCTAGTGGTCCCAATCGCGACTGCTACGCTAGAGGTCTTGGGTTCGATCCCCAGGTCGAGCAGTGTTATTGAGTTTTTCTATGAAATTCTCAGTAGCAGCTCGGAGTCTGGATTTGTGCCCGGTGAATGGCAATAGGCTCGCCCCCTATTACATGGGACCCAAACATACCGGCGAAATGTGGGTGTACATTAAGTGCACCTCTGCCTAACCCTTCGGGGAATACAGGCGTGATGGTATGTTATGTTATGTTGAATAGTTCCTTAGGTGGTATTGTTAATCAGCTATTACCTTCCCACGAGGGGTCCGCCTTCACCTCGGCAGTTATAGCCTTTATGCTGGCAGTCAGTCTTGTTGCCTTCTCGTCCATCAGTTCACCACCTACTAAATATAAATCAAATTAGGATCAGATGGAGTAAAATTTTATAATCTCCAGGTTATTAGCAAGGCGCTCAAGGAGAAATGGTCCCATTTCTCCTTGAGCGCTAAACTTAATAGCCTTTGTTTTTTTTTTGCAAATTTACAGTCGCCAGCACATCAGGTTATACTAAACTGTAAAATTTCTCCAAATTATTTTAAACATTAAAACATCTGAATATTAGAGACGTACAATGGCTAACAGATCACGTTACCACAATATGTCAAATTTTCTCAGTTGATTTTGAACTTAATCAGCAATGTTTTAAGGTTATTTAATTTTAGTGAAGGAAAAATATGACCGCGCGTCTTCTGGATCAGTACACCAGACGCTACAACCGCTAAGCCACCGCGAGTCCCACCCGCCTAGTCAAAATTTACTTTCAAATGTTTTAATTTACGTCTTTGAGGTGACTGTTGGAGCGCCTGCGCAACTTAACAAGCAACAATTTGCTCATCGTTCTAAGAATGCTCCATAAGTTAATTAGTTAATGTGATATTTCTAATGTTTCCCTTCTCCCTGTAGTCTTGTAACCGATTACACGTATTTTTTACATTTAACTAGTTTTTTAAATAAAATACACCTGGAAGAGTCCCGAACAGTGACGTCAGTGACATCTGTTGGAATGCAACTTTTTGCTTGTCAGCCGACATAACTTCCTTTACAGCAAGTACATAAACATGTTAATATTGATAGTGTTACGATTCGAACTACACATATATACATCTAGGTAGGCTGCACAGCTGTTCAGTAAACCATTTTGTATGTGCCAAATAACTTAAATAAAATTAGTATGAGAACAAACTTCCTTTTATTACTCTCCACCAAGGCATTTAAAAAGCGACCATAACTGTCCCTTATAAGTAACAGATAGTGTTAGTATGTAGTAGGGTGTTACCACTGTGCATGTCGTGTTTGTTGTGGGCGTGGTGGTGCCTGGCCAGGCGGCGCAGGGCACTGCCGCGCTCCAGCTGGGCCAGCACCCGCGCCGCGCCCGCCGCCCGGCAGCACCACGTGCACTCCTCGCGGACCAGCTTTATTTGCCTGGACAAACATTTCGCTTTAACTCTTATTCGGAGATCAAACTCTCGGAGGTCAAACTCTCGTGTTTCTTTATACTTTTTTTCTAACGCTTTATATTTCTTTTTGGATCTAAGTATTTTTGGGAGCGAGTGGAATAAATAACTTGTTTAAAATTATCCTGTAAACTGTGCTATTAATTTGATTGTGTCAAAATCATCAAGGAATGATTTCGAAATTATGTATTCAGTTTTTATAGTTTCGTCTAGAAAACCTGTCAGTTCTTTGTGTATTTGGATGAATATTCTGACATAATTTAATAACAGAATTGGGTTTGCTGCCCTTAAGTTTCGCTCGGGAACACTTGACTAATGAAGCATCATTAGTCAAGTGTTCCCGAGCGAAACTGCTATGTTAAAGGACTTGGTTATGATTCCCAGATTAAGCAAAGTAGGCATTTCGATGAAATCTGTAGTAGCTTTGAGTTTCGATTTGTTACCGGTTAATGGCAAAAGGCTCGTCCCCTATTACATGGATCTAAATATATATGCGAACTGTGGGTTTACAGTATAAGTTACAAGTACACGACTATCTTATCCGTTTTAACCTACAAAAAATACCGACACGGTCAAAATGTATGAAACAGTTGATATTTTTTTAATAGCCGACGATAGTTTCAATGCTGGGAATAAAGTCCAGAACCTTGTACTGAATTCATAGTAAGCGGTTGTGCGTCGATGTTCCTTCCA